>JAZBHA010001510.1:0-19768 GCA_037464855.1 Iselma pallidipennis | reverse complement strand
GTGTGTCCACAAAATTTCAACTGCATACGACCACGGGAAGGGGGCTAGACCCAAGAGCCCTACTCTTACCGGTATGTTTGTTTCATTGTGTATTATACAAACTTACGAAAGCTTTATCATTTTTACAGGAATTCTTGGCTCTGCTAAATATTACTGAACTTGACTAAGAAGAAAATTTGATACCAAATGGCATAGAAGAACGTTAGCACAGTAAAATAATTTAAGCTTTAAAGTATCTTTTTCTGAATTGGAATTTTACTTAAACGTATAAAAGGTAAATGTTTGGCGGGCAAAAGTTAAATAATTATGACAATAAAACGATCACAGATCTAAGGATAGTTCCATAATATCAAATTTGATGATTTATTGCCAAGGAGAGCAAGAGCAAGAATAGAAAATTTTCATCTTTGTCGAAAAATATGTTTTTTATTCTGTCTATAGAACGAAAATTAATATTCACTCTTATTGGTAAAGATCCTTGTCTTTTGTTTGTATGATATGTTTGATTTTGTTCTATTGTTACAATCAGTTGTAGCCCTAAAGAAGCAATACAGTTTGGTGTGAAATGTTTGCAATAAATAAGTCATCAAATTTGATAATAATGGATTGTCCTGTAATCGTTGTATTGTCATAGTTGCGCCTAAGGGTTTGAAAAATTGGTTATTGCTATTAAATGCATAATTAGTTTCTAATAGTAAATTGTTAAATTTATGATCTTCCAGATGAAACGAAATTATGATTGTTTAATTGAAACTGTAATAATGTTTCTCGTGGCCAATAACTTGTATAAAATCAACAAAATAAATCAACTTTAATCCATATTGGAATGCTCTAAAATAGATAATTTATTCGAAGAAATACATTCCAAGGTAATTAATGAATGAGAACATTTTCTTTTTTGTTTTAATTCATTTCCTTTCAATTTTTGCAGTCGTTTTTCCATTATTAACGAGACGTATTTCAACTTACTTGTGATGCTCTGCTCGTCGTAAATAATGTGGTGATTGTCTTCATAAAATTGAATGAAAATGTAGATTTCACAAAGTATTCACAAAGATAATTTTAGATGACTACCTGCGAGAGAAAGTCTTAATAATGTGCCAGAGTCACAACAAAGTTTGGACCTTTTCGCATTGAATTTTGTTCAAAAATATAAAAGGTAAGTTTCTTGTCTTAGAAGACAACTTGTTTTTTAATAGTTAAATATTGATTTTTCTTCAATCTAAAATGTTCTTCCAGATTTAACATCATTATGGTTATGTGAAAGATAATGAAATGAACATTTGGCTTAATGATCACAATTATCAATTAAAATAACAACCAGTCTGTGATTATGTAGATATTCAATTAACTTATAGACAAATACTTTTATTGATTACTTAGAAATGACATCACATCCCAATGCGTCAACGTTTAATGCTGGTTGTAGCCAACAATTTCTGAAAAATTAATAACAAAATGAATAAACGCTAATTCATTTTAGATTAATGTATCCCAAGAAATACGTTTTAAGGTAATCAGTTAATGAAAACGTGTCTTTTCTTAGTTTTAACTCATCTGCTTTTAATTTTTACAGTAGTTTGGCCATAATTAACAAGACGTATATCAGCTTATGCATTGTTCAGCATAGATACTGTGGTGATGGTCTTCATAAAATGAAAATTCAGCCTCGACAAAGGTAATTCTAGTTATGGTAGACATATATCTAGGACAAACAGTTCATTAATCAATTCTTTGTTATAGATAGGTATATCAGCTTGAAGAAAGACCCTTAAACGACTACCCACGAGAGAAGCTCAGCAACAAACCAGACGAATTAATCATTATAAAGTTGCTACTTGGAGTATGGAATGATTTCTATCAAAAATCAGACGAGAATAATTGTTCTTTTTAAATGTTTAAATGTTTATATGTTATTGGCTACAGTGTGTTTGGAAAATATTATTTAATAAAAAAATCAGTAAATAATTCCGAGTGTTGTTTACTTGAGTCCTTCAAAAAGCTTATGTAAATTGATATAAGAAGCAGAACAACCCTTGTTGTGAGCCGCTGAGTAAGTTAGAGGAGCTTGATATTCTATTAGGGTCGCTGAGTGTAGGAGGAGGTAATAGGGGAGTGAAGAATTCGAATTATAATTGCTTAAAGAGGGTCTAAATTTGTCGCCCAGTACCTCTCCAAATAGCTCCTAATACTTCCTATTATAACGCTGATACAGCATGCAATTTTCACGAAAAATTGACTTAAATACTGGATTTTTACGAAAAATTGGCTAAAATTTTCGATTTTGTATCAGGATCACATGAGTGACAGGAGGTATTCGGAGGAGGTATTAGGAGCAGGTATTTGGCGGGAAAATTTGAATTTTGGCGGGAAAATTCAAAATTTCCCGCCGAATACCTGCTCCTAATACCCCCTCCGAATACCTCCTGTCACTCATGTGATCCTGATACAAAATCGAGAATTTTACGAAAAATTGACTTAAATATTGGATTTTTACGAAAAATTGGCTAAAATTTTCGATTTTGTATCAGGATCACATGAGTGACTGGAGGTATTAGGAGCAGGTATTTGGCGGGAAAATTTGGATTTTGGCGGGAAATTTGAATCCTAGTATGTGCGGTGTTGCGGGCTTTGTGGTCCCAGGTCTGCCCATCCAAACTGGTTCAAAACTGTCATGAAGCACTGGAGCAACTCGGAATTCACAACGGAATTACCCTGATGTGGGTTTCGGGACACTGTGGAGTGGTTGGAAACGAGATCGGCGATGGGCTGCTAGAGAGCTATACTTTGGGCCGGAACCAGCAGTCCGGGTGGCTACAAGAAGATCGCTAACCAGTGAGTGGGCAAATCAAGCCCACCAAAACTACTGATTAGAATACCAGAAGTCACGACAGGTAAGGAGTTTTATAGGAGACTTCAAAACAGGCTCTTTCATTAAGCAAAACACCAAAACAGTCTTAAATTAAATACGTTTATTTGATCACTAAATTCTCAATACTTCTTCTTTCCTACAATTTTTCATTTATTTTTATCTTTGAATTTGACGACTAAAATCTAACATATATTTACATATTACATTGAAAACATGTTGTTTAACAACATTTACTGAAGTTTCACATTAAACATACATCTCATTATTTAATTATATTATAATTTAATTATAATATTTATTTTATTTTTTGTTTGTTTGGGTTGCATCTTTCTAAATATATGTTTTCCTCTTAATTATATTTAGGTAATAATAATAATAAACTTACAATTAGCAACATTTTTTTTTTGGTTTGTTTATCTCATTTTTATATAAAATATAAATCAAACTTAATTATACGCATGTAATAATTTCACAAATATATATATATTTATCATTGATTTATCGTCAATTTGTTTAATAATAAGAATTTTTGTTAATAGATTTGTTGTGTGTGGCTTTTTTGTCCCGAAAATCAACAAAAATTTAGCATATTGACACACAATTATTTCAACAATTCTTGCAAAATAGACAATAGAATAATTTTAGCAAACACACACACACACAAAAATAATCATTTTCTTGTCTTCCTAACGGTTTTTTTTTTGGTAACAGAAAGGTACGCAAATATAACGATACGTTTCATTCAGGCACTACAGTTTAATTTTTAAGTTTAATGTTTTTAATATATAGAATTATTCACAACGGTGTATTTAAATATTAATTATTAAACCGATGAAGCCGTTTGACCGTTGAAAATCACCGGAAAAGTGTTCTCTCGTCGTGAGTTGGAATTGAACCAACGTCCTTTCGGTATCGCGCCGACTGCTCTGACCAGAGATCATCCGAGACTGTGTGTATGACTTTGGTAGCTCAGTTGGTCAGAGCAGTCGGCGTAATATCGAAAGGACATTGGTTCGATTCCAACTCACGGCCAGAGAACACTTTTTCGTTGATTAGCAACGGTGAAATGACTTCATCGGTTTAATAATTAATATTTAATGTTTTTCTTTTTCTGTTTTCCTTTTTTAATCAAATCTATTCTATTTATTATATATGATAAATTCAACAACAAGATTTTCAATAATAACGTCTCCATATAGTACGCTAAATCCGATTAGAGAGAAAGAGAAACGATTGCGCGTCTAACATAAAACAAGGTATTTGCGCAATTTGCCTTCTTTCTCTAACAGGATTTAGCGTTATCGTTTACTTTACCGTATATATTGTGGAAACTTTTGAATATTATTGAAATTCCTGCTGTAATATTTCTGTAAATAGCGCACGCGTATTTTTATATTCTCTATTATATAATCACTATTTCTATATTATATTAGTCTAATATTTCTGTCTTTATTTTATTTTTATTTTAAATAGTGAAAGAGACACAGAGAAATACAGATAGAGGTAAGAGATAGTAATTTGCCACACAATTGTTGTTTTTTTTTTGTATAGAGTAAGATTCAAACTAAAGCGCGCCAAAGTTTAGTGATGACGTCATCAAAATTGTAGAGAGGGGGACAACAAAATAGTTGATTCAATGATGACGTCATAATTCACTTGTTTTCTTTGTGTTTATGTGGGTATTCGATATGAAAATACAATTATATCGAGACTATAACTATAATTATTATTATTATTATTATTATTATCAGTATTATTATTATTATCGTTATTATGAATGAAGCAAACATTAATTTATATAATTATATATGAAAAAAACTCTCTAAATTAATTGATTTAACCATTAAAAAATTGAAACAATTTAAAAAATGTTTTTTGAAAAAATATTCTATACATTAATAAAGCGTGTAGTTTTTGTGTATTTTTTTATCGAAATAATTTAAAAAATTTGACTGGGATAAAAATGGTGGCCAACAACATTTAAAAATGGCGACCACAATAATTATACTAATATTCACATGTATTTATGTATGTATATAACAGTATGTTATACATATGTATATATATTATATTTTTAAATATATATCAACATTACATTTTTAAAGGTATCACAAAAAATACTTGTCGTTTCTTATCTTTCCCTCGTTTTTTTTTTAAAATTTTTCATGACGCAGTTCTTATATTTAGGTATATTTGTTGTAGTCTCTTATAATTGATAACAGTGCACAATTAGTTTTAATTTTAGTGTTTTTTGTTGATATACAATCAGAAATAAAGGGATAGAGAGACAGAGTGACAGAAATAGAGAAGATGTAATTATTGTCGTTTGTTTCGGTATTGAATGAATAAAAAAAAAATAATACAAATTGTGCCATACCACTGTTTTGGTCAAATTCTATCATCGATCGATTGTTGTTTGATTTGAAGAAAACCAAATTTGAGAATCTGCGCCCTATTCTTCCCGTTTTTTGTTTTTTTAAACAAGAATTTGTATTATAAAAATTTGCGATATTTATTCCGGTTTAAGTCTATGCCACTGTACTATAGTTTGTCGTGGTTTCGTTATCATATCTTGCCAGTGTTTCGTCTCTGAAGCTCCTGAACCATTCTTACCTGGAAAACAATATTGAAAACCAATGAACATCATGTTTTATATAAAAACGGGCAACATTTTGAAGAGAGATTAATGTTTTGTGCCTTCTATACTATGTAAGATTGTATTGGTGATGGCGCACCGAGCAATACACCGTCAAGACCATTGCCTCGTGCAGCGAGTGTTAAATCGTAGTTTATAATGTAAGAGCACCGCACACTACCAATGCACAGAGTTCTATGGAAAGCCCAGCGCCAGTGTGCAATGGTGCGCCAACATGAACACAACCTGAGAAGCCAAATATCTTATCTACTATGCTCGTCACTGAGGTCGCATAACTGATGTAACATTGGTGACGTCATGGATAGATGTCGCTGTTATTTGAACAAATCCTTGTTGGACATCAAGACCGTTATGTTAGCAGTGGAATAGCTCCGAAATTTTCGATCATTCTTAGTCAGAGCAGTTAGTCAAGTCACATTGAACGATAAATCGAACAGCTCAGGATTGGACCGTGTGTGTGTATGCAAGTCATTCGATAAATCGGGCGATAAATTGAATCAAGAAACTGTATGACCGTGCAATACAATCGTCGCATAACTGATCTCAGAGCCTTTTCTGTTACGTTGGTGACGTGATGTTTAGATGTCGATGTTACTTGAACCAATTTTTGTTGAGCATTCGATCACAATAAGACCGTTACAGCAGTGGAATAGCTCCGAAATTTTCGATCGCTCTTAATGAGAGCGGTTGGAGTCAAGCTATATCGAACGATAAATCGAACAACTCAGGTTGTCACGATTGTTGAATCGAAAATTGAACCGTGTGTGTGCAAGTGATTCGAGAAATTGCCGCGCAATCGTACAGCAGACGAGACTAAATCGAAACGATAAATCGAACGACTCGACTGTAAGATGTGTGATGATTGATTCAACTTCTTATACAATTAGTTGTTTGATTTAGCATTCAATAAATTCGCTTCGCTTTAGAGTATAAACTGACCTGCTAACAGTATACGCCCTATCAATTCATTCCTTCCGATATTATCAAAGTCCATCACCATAACATCTAACGAACATTCCCTTATCTTCTCCCATGGCACATTAAATGAAAACGTATCATTGAATACTGGATTTAATGTACATTTAAAGATTGCCGTTTTACGTTTTTCTATACGTTTGTCGCCAAATTGCAACCATACTTTAACGTAAGGATCTAGAATTTAATTACAAAACATAAAATAATGTTATTATCCTTGAAAAACAAAAAAAAAACAAAAACCAATTAAAAATCCTTACCAGACTTTCCATTAATGTCCTTGGCCTTTAAATTACGGGCCTTGAGCAATGTCAACGTCAAGATACTGTTACTCGGATGATAACATAACGAGGTCAATAGTTCACCGCATTTATCCTTGGCTGGTGGTTTAAGAGCCTTCCAAAATGACGGTTTCTCACTCAAATCAACCTATGAAACAAGAACAACAACAACAATAAAAATGGAAACTGGATTGCAACAGGTGATATTGACAACAGGTTCAATATTGGCTTTCTTTTTGTTACTTTTGAAATAATAATAATAATAATGATAATAGTGATAAAATATGACAGTTTTGATTAGAGCAATATTGAAATTCCACCCCTCTCACATTAAATTTTCAATTCAACTTCCTACAAAGTCATCATTCCTCTTTGAGCCTAAAGGTACTGTAATATTCTCCTGTTGTGTTTGTATGTGAAACCACTAAGTTTCTCCCTTTTAATAGTAGCACCGACTCTACAATACCATATCGTTTCTAATTAAAATCAAAGCCAGCAGAAATGGTGACTATATAAGGGAGGACAGGCAGGTGGTGGAATTTCTCAAAGAGATAATATTACTTACAAAGTATACATTAGTCCAGCTGCCCTTTTTTTTATTTCCATCCCTTTATTGTCAAAAATTTATAATTCTATTGTAGAGCCAGTTTTAATGAAATTTAATAAAACCCCCCTCTAATACTCTCCCATAATTACTCTAATGTATAAAATAATCACCCGAAACCCATCAATTACGTGTCTGTTATCAATGTTAATTAGTAAGTCCATCACTTACCTGACATAAAGGTAGAAAAACTTCACCAATCGAATCATCCCTAGAGAAACGATCATAATCGAAAACATGTAAATGTAATACTCTTGATTGTAATTTTTGTATTGGAAATCCTTCAAAATAAAATGTCTCATTCCATCGTGGATTTAATGTACGTCGTTTTATTTTCGTTTCTAAACGATGTTTTTTATCCGGTAATAATGTTACACGTACATATGGATCACTAGTACCAGACAAATCCTTAGCTGGAAGGTCTTTGCCCTGAAAAGACAAAAAAAAACATCTTTTTAGCATCTTTTCCCTTGAGATAAAATATTATGAACAAATGTGACTTCTCCAATTATAAGCCTGTCTGTAGGGTGGGCTTCAGAATTGTTTGTCGGTTTGTTATCATTTATTGGCCAAATGCTTGCTTTTCTCCGTACCTTAAGCCGGGCCTGTCTGTCTGGATTATTTGTATATTTTGTATTACACCTGGATACTGTTATTCAATACAAATTAGGGTTGTTTTGTACACCAAATTCTAATGTGTTATCATGAATATTGAAACTTTACCGAACAAGTTAAGGAAACGTGGTGCTTGTTTCACTAGAACTTTTGTAAACTCTAAGGGCTGGTTTGCTCGAGAGTTTTCTTTAATAATCACACCCAAACAGAAACTATAGAAAGACAAAAGCTTTTTTGCTATACTATTGTTCGAAATGTCTCGGATTATTCAAGCTAAGTTAAACTTTATTTGGTGAATAATTTATTTTTGGGGCAAAAAACTTTCTACTAATTACTAGATTTATCTAGTTCCAATTGATTTTTTGTTGAAGGTCTAGAATTTCTCTCTTTTAAGAAAACCGTTTTTTGGAGATTCAGCGTATTTGTGGAGTTTACATCCAAACCATACCATAGGCCAGGTTGAACTTGCTTAAAATCGCTGGCTCGCCGAGAAAGAAAACGCCTACAGTGAAGCGGTCACAAGAATATGATGTTTCAAGTACCTACGTCGAGCCACACATTACACAATTTATCGAACGATAAATCGAACAACTCAAGTTGTCACAATTGTTGATTCCTAAAATTGAATCGTGTGTTCGATAAATTGAACGATAAATTCTACGACTAATTGAACGACCCGATTGTGACGTGTGTGTGGTAAAATCTCCTCACGATAAATTGGTTACAATAAAGTTGTTCGATTTATCGTTCGATAAACTAGGTAATGTGTGGCTCGCTTACCCATTTGAACACATTGTGCCACGAAAAAATGCCTCAAAGCAATGTAGAGATTCTAGTTTTAGTCTTGTTAACGATTGAAATACACTTTTTTCCCTCTTCGATTTTTTGTGCTTTATTTCATTTTTAGAAACATCCGATGAATTGATGACTAGACCACGGACATAGCAATAATAGGATGAGGACAAGGACATCGTCGGTGAGGTGTGATAAATGTCCTGTAGCCGATAGAGCGTACACCCCAACATCGATTATTGTGAACTATCTACCCTTTTATCTAGAATTCTTTCAATAAACCACAAACCAATTATTTGTCAAAAATACAGAAGACGAAAAGAAGAAAAAAAAAGAAGAGAAGATAGTACAATTTATTAAGACAGAATTCAATTATATCTATAATATTTCCAATTTCATAATCTGTTTCATCCCTTTTGTAAGTTTCCCTTTTTCCTATCGTCACACAGTTAACTGTGTTTTATAAAATATTCATGTATTTTCTTATCGTTCCAACCTTTTGTTACACCCCTCAACTCTTGTGGATTCATTGAAAGTATAATCATTTGAAACAACTAATTGTGTTCGGAGGAAAAGTTTCAGATATACGATCATGTTAATAGATTTTTGGCCACTTCTTGTTCAACACATATTTGCGTTTTTTCTCTCTCTCCCTCTTTATGGAAATCTACAAGGAGTTTGTTTAATAAATAATAAACACGGAAACTTCTAAAACTTCCACCAAAATGGCAGCAGTTTTATATCCAAACAGTATTGATTTCTTGTTCAATTAAAACAACAACAAAAAAATTTAAACCTTATTCATCACACATAGAGAGAGTTAGAGAGAGTGTGTGAGTTTCATTTTGTTGACTTCGAACGACTTGTTGAACTGAATTAAAAATTATACCGCACGTCCTTCTAGAAATCAATGATGATTTTAATGATTTTAATGTCACTGGAATTGAAGACATTAGAAGCGATTGAAATGCACAGCAAGCATACGACGTCAAATCCAGTCAAGATGATTGATTGATATATTGGGGGTGGAAGAGGCCAAGTTTTAATAAACCTGTACGACAGGCTAATAGATTTGTGGTGTTTTAATAAAAATTGACTTGTACTCGTCGTAGTAGGTACAGTACAGTTATTAAATGGAAATATATTTTCACTTGATATGAAGGTTTTTGTTGTTCGTGAATGATTTATATTTCCATGACAATTTTGTTAAATAGATCAATATATAATGTATAGATTAACAGGGGAAAAAACATATCAATCAATCATTCTGAATAAACGATTGATAAGAGTTCTATTATACTTTTCATATTGATGTTATTGTTTTATTTTCTAGAAGGTAGAAAGTTGGATTTCCACGATCAATATCGGTCGAATATATTGAAAATATTCGACTTTCTGTACAAATTTTTTGGTTTTTCTGTTACATTAGAGGCGGCAATTAACAACTGGCAGCTATGATTTTCACAAATGTGAATTTTTATAGTTCACACATTAAAGGTCAATTTCCACATAGAGTACTGGGCGACGACGAGGCGGTGACTGCGTCGTGTTCGTCGAGAATCGTCTCGATTTTTACATAGGCAATTGTGCGGTGGCTACGTCATGTGATACTGATCCAACCTGCAGTTCGATAGATTGTATTGCACTGCCAAACAGTTCGCGATTCAATTTATCGTACAATTTATCGAACGACTAGTACATACTTGGTTCAATTTTGGATTCATATATCGTGACAACTTGAGTTGTTCGATTTATCGTTCGATAAATCGACATACTACTCCACGAACATCGTATAGCCATCGCATAGTCCCCCGTGCGAAAATTGGCAATGACCGTTCTGCCGCCGTCGTACAGTACTCTATGTGGGAATTCTCCTTACGCTACATTCTGTTAGAGGAAGACCACAAGTTGCATAATAAACCTATGTAGTAATATGTGCACATTCACCCTTTTCTTTGTGACATGATTAGGTGTTATATGAATTGTTAAAACTCTAAATAAAAGGAATAACGATTATCAATTAGTTGTATCAGTTTCTTCAACTCCAGTTAAATTTAACTGTCGTTTATTTAAGTCAAATGGCTTTATTTATATTCTTTATAGATTATAATCGTTAATTCTAGTTGAAATATGGGTGGAATATAAATCAAACGAATTTACATTACCCGAATTTTTTCCGTTCGTCAGTTTTGTTGCATAACACATTTTTTGAAAATAAAAAATTCATGAGTATTATTCTATTTCATATTTATAGGTAAAGTTGTATCGATTTGTATGTAAATTAGTTGGTGTGCGGTTTTTTTTTGTTCACACTACAATACAGCTACAATAAAGAAAAAAACAGCTTTTATTATTGTATACGAGAAATGATTTTAGAAAATTTCCATAATTTTTAAGCACTGGTGGTGGTGGTTTTTTCTTCCTTGGTTACTAATGCTGAACAATTATAGGCGAAAATTTTGTAATTTACGTTGTATTTATTTTTTTCCCCCAAAAAATCGACTAAAAGAACAACAATTTACAAGAAAAATTCAACAAGAAATAGAACTAACTCGGTCATTGTTGAAAATTTCTTATTTATCAATTCTCAACCGGTTTCGGGTTAAACGTCACTATCCTCAGACGAATAGTCAAGTTATTGATTGTCATATAATCAAACTGATGATGGATGTAAATAAGAACCGAAACCGGTCGTCGTGGGTAAATAAAGTATGAAATTCTCAATCAGGATTTAATTCATCGGTGTAACTTTTTGAGTTTAATAACAAAACATAATATGATATAATATAAAGTCTGGAAAGTTTTTGGATTCTGGCATTTTGACAAGGAATTTTAGTAGAAATTTTTGCCTCTTATGTGGCTTGACTGTTTTACTTATTGTTAGTTAATTTCGTTAAGTACTAAATATTTAATAAAAGTGACCTATTTATAAATTAATTGAGAAAACTTTAAGATGTACAGTAAAACTTTCAAGATTGTATCGCAAAATTCCTGTCCTACTTTTATAATTTGTCGTTCAAATTTAAGTGGAACAGACTGAACTAACTCGAATACAGTCTAGTGTCTTCTATATTTCGTTATATTGTTCACCTCGCAGGGAGTCTGCTCAATTTTCAGGCAAGAGCTCAGTTTTACTGATAAAAGTCGTCATTACTGGGTAAGTTTGGGCAGAAATCTCTTTCAATTGTAGCTGTTTGGAATGGGGAGGTTTTGCTCCAGTGAAACTCATTGTCAGCTTATTTTCTGTGGTGCTGTGCTGTGTGACTGGTAACATCGATTACTTCCGAGGTACAGATCGGAGTAATTATGATGTGACATATGAATGGGTGAATGACGACTAAGCGTTTAATGATCATTAAAACTTGTCGTATGTTCTGGTCTTTAGTTTGTACGGTGTGTGTGATCACTCTAAAGGTCGCAAATCTTGATGGATTGAAATTTGGTACGATCCATCATATAGTTTAATTAGAGAGAAAGAGAGAAATTGCAACTGCAATGTTGTCTATTAAGTAAAGCAACTTGCCTTTGGCTTTGTTAACGATTTTCTTTTCTACTGTCTGTAATGCTTCAAAAAGCTTTTTACGTAAGTAGAGTTGACAATAGCAACATTGAAAATTGAATTTCTAGTTTCAATAGGTAGATTGAAAAACGAATTGTACACATATAAGATAAATAAGATGATAAACACTACACCCACCTGCATGATTCTCAAAATAAGCGTCGTATTCTGGAAGTCGTACTCTAATGAGAAATGTATCTGACCAACATTCTCCGATGGTTCAGAATTGTCAATATACATATCCACCAATGATATGGAACGATTTTGCAGGAAAGCCATCTGTAAAAAAAAGATAAAGTTTTTGATAAAAATTTAATCTAATTCTGAAAGTTATTGTGCACCCATGCTATCACTTGTCGCGACAAACAGCTAACGAGTTTTCAAAAATTGTCCTTTTTTTTTCGTCTGTTTGGTAAAATAGTAACATAAAGTGCCGATTAGTATCAGGTGTACGTATATAATGTGTTTGATTATATCGAAGATCAAGATGTTGTTAGTTAAACAGAACACGATCGACGATAGTGAATTGATCTCTCCAATTACACACGCACACACACACAGACACACCCTCTTGAGGGGTAGTGGTGATGGTGAGAGTATTGAAGACTCATTTCACCCCAACACCACCCAGACATCATCATGATTCTATTGGGAGTGATGTTGGTGGTTTAATAGTAACGGATGCGGTTTCCGGACCCGTTTCCCTAGAAACTTCTATTTCGTTCGTTCTTCTGCGTTGTGTTGTGTTGTTAATCGTGTGGAAAAGATTGACACGAGACTATAGGACAAGGAACAATAGGGTGGTGAAAAACTGGGCCAGTAGAACTGGTACCGTCTACAATATTTAATTAAAAAAACTTATCCATCAGGCCGTAATTAACGATATTGGAGCAGTTTCATAATCAACTTTAGAGTAATTTTAACTTGTAAAGGCACATTATAGGTCAGAATGTTTACACATGCTTGTCTGTCTGGAAACGCGTGAACTGATAATGTGACTTTACAAGTTAAAGTTACTTTAAAGTTGATTATGAAACTGAACCATTTAAATTGAATTATTTAGATTATCGGCAAAGAAAAAGTTGTGCTATTTTATTATATCGATACGTTTTTTTGGCAAATATAATTTTTGTAGACGATGGTAGCGGAAGTGGTGCTTCATATTTCGTTTAACATTAAATTTCTTTACGTGTTATGTTGTCACTCCATCAATCATACAAGTGATGTGTGTAATGAAATTCTATCGTTTTCTGTATTGTGTTGGTGTTGTTTTTTTTTTGTCTTTTATATTATAGTTAGAAAAAAATCTCTCTTCCCTTGTCACACTCCATTTTTCATACAGTTACCAGTTTGTTTGATGAAAATTATTAGATTGTCGTTTGTTTGCCATTACGGTTTATTGTTGTTGTTTCTTGTTGTTGTAGAAATATATTTTTCGATGTTGTTATAAAAGTTGTGAGGGTGAAATGGCCAAAAACAAGAAGAAAAAAAGACGGAGCAAAGATGAAACCGAGTAGAAAACAAGTAGGAAGGATCAAGGAGAGAAAGAAGGATACACAGTACGATTTGTAATTTTTTTTCTTTTTACATTTTATGTATAAACGAATTTGTTTTGTTACTCCATGTTATATAGAAATGTATTTAAATATTTGTTTTTTCTCCTCTTTTTCGTTTACAACTTGTATTATTTATGTTTGTGCTGAAATAAATGTACAAATTGAGGATTTCAACCAAATGTGCATTATTTGTTTTTTGGGGGTAGGTATGTCCTTTAAAAAACATTCCACCAACAGATGTTCATAAGATCTTCCTAATTCTTATGGAAACCCACTTTTTTGATGTTCTCTGTTCTCTCCCAAAACTTTATTTAAAAAAAACTCACACCCGATTTCACTGTTTAACTATGATACAGAAATTATTATATTCCATTGAAATTCAAATGGGACATTAGAGAGTTTCTGCAGTAGATACATACGCTAAGATGAACATTGTTGCTAAATTCCATTGAAAAGGTAGATTTTACATACGTTGTGCGCAATGACTACTCTTTCTCTAACAAGATCTAGTATTACCAGCGTTTGTAATCATTGGCTAATGCATTAGGCCCGGCGCATATTAAGACACAGGAAACAGGCAGCTCAGCACAGCTCTCTCTAGCCAAAGATGCAGTGATTTTACCTCTTTTTGCTGATTTTTTGTTCCATTATCTCAATAAGCAAATATTGCATCCCAATGTGCACTGCCGCCTGAACTGAGCTGTGCTGTACTGTGTCTCAATATGCACCGGACCTTAGTGGTATTTAGACTTTGTTGACAAATCGTTCTACCTGTTTCAAGCAAAAAAATTGTCGATCCTTCTGTGATTTCTTGCCCTACCAATGTTTACTTTCTTATTCAATATTCAATTGTAAACATAATGCCCCAAGAATTACAACAAAAAAGGTAGATTCACCATACTGTGGAAACTCTCTATTCTCTAATTTTTGATAAATACATATACACAAATTACACACACACACATACACACATACAGACAAACAAACATGCCTTATAAATGCAGTGAAATATGAAATTATTACAACATACATATTCACATAAAATACATTTTCTGTCCATATCCACATCCAAATTAAAATCTCCTCTTTGTAAGTTTAACATTTTTCTAACCCGCACGTTTTTAAATAACTGGAATATACAAGGGTTACTGATTTTTTTCGTCGTTTCTTCTTTCTTGTTTTTAATTAATTAATATTTAATCAGATAAATTATGTTGTGGAAACGAGGAAAAGAAGAAATTAAAAGAGGAGCTTTCATAAACCACTATTTGCCCACATAATAAACATGTACTTTAAACACACATACACATACACAATACATCTAATTACACATATACAGGTATATCCAAATAAAGGTGTGGTCTGGAGGAGCGCGATACTCTATTGCGTTCGATGTGTATGAAAAAGTGCGAATAGTGCCTGCTCCGTACGCCCTAACTCACGAATTGGTGGTATGCTTTCATATAATGGAACAGGTGCCACCATAGGACCAGTTTGTAATGATTGGTAGGTTTTGTTTGTTCAGAAACACCATCAACACCAACACGTTCGCCAGTTTCTATCTGACCCTATTCACTCCTACATCGTGTGACCTAGCTGCCCCTAAAGCTCCATACAAACACCGAACAATCGTCCCGATCTCAGCTTAGGTTGTCCACTAGCTAGTTGGAGTAAATACTTTGAGCGTGTGGACGCCCAATTACTCCAATCAGCTAGTTTACTCAAGCATACTCATCAGGATAGTTCAGCTTAAGTTGTATTTTATGGCGTCCGAATTTTCCAAGAGTTCAATATTTGGAATGAAAAACAAAATCGAGACTAAACGGAGATAGAAATGAAGGTAAATATGTATATGAACAAAGGCAGTTCCGTTCCTTGGGGCAACTTAAAAATCAACAAAAAAGACAAACATATGTACGATTGTAACAAAAAATACAATAACAATATACATGAAAAGGAACTAATGGACGGAAATGCAAAAAAAAATCAGGAACAAGAATAGATTTCGTTAGAGAATCATGTAACAAAACAAAAACAAGAAATAAAAAGTAGACGAAATATAATATAATAAAGAAGTAGTAATAAGGAAACGAGGATATACAAACAGAATGGAAAATAAGACGATCGTCTGAAAGGATCTTGAAGTAGATGTAGGCAAATCAAGTATATGACTTCAGGATTTTTAAAGACCGTATCGTTTATCATATAAATAACGAGAATTGTTGTTAGAATTACTGTATGTTTACGATTCTTGTTACAAGTCACACTCGCTTCTAGAAGCGAGGAATAACTAGGCGCGTTTTTGATTGGTTATTACAGGTTTTTCTGTTGCAGACATGTAAATTGGCGCAAAACCATGAACACAACCTTGTAACAGACGTGTGCTCCAAATATACGTAACTAATTCAATTAATAATAACTATTAGTAGAGGGTGTGAAGAGATTACGTATAAAAAAAAATTTTGAATATTAATAGAGCGTAAAATTGATGACAAAACAAACAAGAAGCAGACTTCAAGGCTGTAACATCAACCATTAACAAACGTTGCATTAACGCGAATATTACACAAAATAGAATCTGCTAGAATTTGGAAATACAATTAAAACTGTTGTCAAATTTTTACATATTCTGTTTCAATCTAATGTGACTGTGATTAAATTTAAAATCACCAATCAGTCCGATAAAAGTTAATTTATAAGCGTAGGTGGTGGCACTTTGTTAATTACTCAATAATTGAATTAATCACTTTGTGTGTAAATTAATTTGCAAATTGTCTTCTTATTTTGTAACGTTTTTTCCGATTTCAATTAATTTCAACATTAAGCTAATCCGATTAGAATTGACCCCACGCAAAAGATACACATAAGAAGTAGGCGACTAAAATCAACAACAAGAAGCTTAAATTCTGGTCTTTTTATTATTGTGTAATCTTTTGCATAGAATTAATTAGAATTGATGATAATGATAATGATAATGATAACAATAAACATATATCATGCTTACATCCTGGCTTACCGATGGATGGTCCCCCTTGACATTTTGCAGGGCTTTGTTGGCCGGAGCTGTTGGTGTTCTGGCTTCGGATGGTAAAGCACCTGCACTGCTTCCTGCTGGCGATTTTGCCTGCGGACTGCCTGTAGTTCTACAAAGTTTCATGCAAAACCCAAAAGTTATTGAATATTTATAGATAATCAATATTAGAAAATTTGTACTCACTCTAATTGTGCCCTGTTTGTTTGTCAATTGATCCATCGATCCAAATGTTGCATGGAAATAGAAAGAAAAAGACAAAAAATTAGTTAATTAGTTGAGAAAATACAGTGACCTCTTTTGAAATTTGCATATTTGAATCAATCAGAATCAATCTGAAGCTGTCTGATGAATTTGATTGGTCGGGACAAGATTGATTTTGATTGAAGCAGTATGAAGGGAGATTGCATTGTTTCTTATGCATGCTGACTTGTGCGAATCTTAGTAAGTCAGATTCGAATTGATTCTGATTAATTCAGATGACAAATCAAGACTTGTAATTTGTGTATCTAACAAAACGAAACTCCAAACAATGGAAATTATTGTGTTATTTGGAGAGATTTTAGAACAAAGTTTATCCCTTATTAATTAATTTAGATGAACCTTAGCAGAAAGGGATATTAATCAAAACGTACCTGCTTATGACCTTTACATGGTCCACAAGTAAATTTTGATTTTGTAATTAAAAAAAAATACCAATCTACTACTCAATATAGACTTAGAAATCTATAATCAGTAATTAAAATGTCATCGCTACTAACTGATTGATTTTCAATTCTTCTTTTTTTTTCTACGGCATTCCAATACAGACATTGAATATATCCGCCCAAAAAAAACTCAATTTCCTTTATATATTTTCCAGAAAACATTAGTCGATCAATTTGCAATTTATATTTTGTTACAATGTCGGTCGACAGAATTTCAATTGCCGAGAGAAAATAAGACAAATTTCTCTCGTATTGACTGTAAATGAAGAGCGTTACACAACAATTGATCGAAACAGGGAATGATTCTTGAAATGATTTCAGCAAAAAAAAATGTAAATACCTAATATTCAAATATTAAGTTATTAAATGCTACTAAGGTAGAATTTCTGGTTCTTTGCTGTTTGTTTTCCATATTCTTGTATGTCTCTGTGCGCAATAAGGAACATTTTGACTTGATTAATGAGTCAAAGAACGACTTGAATTTATTTCGGTTAACAAGTTTCCTGGAATTATTATCTGACAGGTTGAATCCTGGAATAGTCGTTGCTTTTCTTACCTCCAACGTTGCTCAATAATACAAAAAATATGTAACGTTCAGAGAGTACGCGCACTACGGCGAGACCGGAATAATTCAAAATATTAGAGTCCAAGGTCGGAATTTTTGGGCGAAGCCTCCGAAGCTTTTAAGGATTCCGTAGCCATTAGATAATAATACTTAACGCAGCACTAGGTCGTTAGCAGACTGTGATCACATGACCCATACGTATAGGCACGATTCTAGTCATAACTGCTGGGTTCTAGTTGTAGAACAACTACGGGAGCCTAAGTTAATGCGGGTACGACACGCACTTGGCCGATTGTTTCTCATAAGAGAGGTCGCCACGAGAAAGGTAACCATAGCAGCTGTAGTGCGCGTGGTTTCTAACACAGAAGTTTTCATATAAAGAGTAATTGGGCGAGGTAAAATAATATAGTATCCTTCAACTATAGGCAGAAAAAGTCAGCCTTTAAACTTCTTGTAACTTCTTTCCTGTAGATTTCCGTAAAAATAGGACCTTTTAAAGTTCATATTATCCCCTTGTCGTCATTAGTTCTCATAAAACTTTAAAACAACGATAAAAATAGAGAACCCCTTTTCACTTTCAACTTACACATACATGTATTAGCATATAAGTAGAAGAAAGATATCCCGACGTAATTACTTTGTCCCAAAGGAACATAGACGACGAGATAATGATAATACCATACAGACGTGTACCTAAGTGTTGTTTTTCAACAACAATAACAACGACAACCCTTCTAAGTAGAACAGTAGGTAGTATATTCCTTTTATATATAACTAGTCCTTTAAACTAGTGAATAATGACCAGTCTCTCTATTTTCGGCTTGAATTGGGACACAATGTAAAAGCTTTGTCTGGAATAAAGATAGTGGCGCCCTAAAGCTATTTACTAACGACGGCGTCGTTCTACTTCTTCCCACTAAACAGAAAAATTTCAACAAAACACCTGCAGTCGATCCCATCAACAGTTCCGGGAATTGTTTTCCTACATACACTATACTCTATATTATATATATATATATATATATATATATGTATATAGGAAGAGGATACGGTTTCCCAAAGTTTCCCAAAAGTTGGCAACAAAATAACAATATACAGTCTGATAGTTTTCATACAACTACTCCATTTCAGGATCCGTCTGTTGGTTTTTTGTTGACAAATAAAGATACATAAATGGAAAGGGAATTGGAGAGAAAAACAATCATCAATTTTTCAAATGGAGTTTTGTAGTTATTTTATTCTTTTCGCAAAAAATAGCAGGATAGATTTTCCAAAGACTGTTCAGGAATGCAACAATATTGTTATGAATTGGCACTAGTGCAAGTTTATAATAAAGATGATATCCGGTGGGATTCAGATCAAAGTCATCGTCATCATTACTTGTTGAACATCTTCGAGAATTTTGATATTCAGCCGGTAGTAGTCGTCAACTAGTTTTACTTCGCCCGTATGTTTATCATTATTTATTGGTCAAGCTTTCCAATTGTATTAGGTGTACAAATAAGTTCGTCCCGTTTTTGTCAAAAAAAATATTATTTATAAAAATGAAATACGG
>JAZBHA010001508.1:0-19819 GCA_037464855.1 Iselma pallidipennis | reverse complement strand
AGATTTAATGATTCTAGATAACTCCTTGTATCGTAATTTTAAAGCGATCAACAGATTAAACATCACAAATTCGTAAACTAAATAGAGAAAATAACAAATTGTACTGTTCAATATACCCACTATTTGAAATTTCACTAGCATGTACCAATTAATATAAGCATAAATTTCTAAGATTACGAATAGAATAATGGTTATAAAGAGTTGCAACGAAGTGTTATTGAAGTAACAGATTTCACGTCGGTTTCTATTATTTAAATATTTATCAATAAGTTGTAGATTATTCAATAATTTAGTCCATAATTGTGATTTTAAACAATTAAATTGAATACATATGGAATAAATAACTATAGTCAAAAATATTATTTCAATGTCATTGAAAAATCTCAGAAGGTTTGTGGAATCAAGGTAAAAATATCTGTAAGTCAATGAAACCAAATTATTAATTAACATAATTGAAAAAACAATCACTGCAAGAATTTTATCTTTTTTCGGATTTTTTATAGTACATGCTTCAAAATCGTACGAAGGAGCTATTGAAAAAAAATTAGCAATATGTAATGGAAATTCCAGAAAACGTATATCCACTTTTGAAAATCTTACTTTTCTATTAAAATTCATCGTGTTACAGCAATACCACGCGTTGATGTAGTTTTTATAGAAATGCTCGAAGGTGAGGTAACGAACTAATCATTCTAAAAGCGTTTACTCAATATAAGAAAGTGGTAATCGAGGGAAAATGAAATATCAATACACAAATAATTTTGTACATTTATTGTGTAAATTGTAATATTTGGAATTGTTTTTAAAATAGCAATTTATCAATCTCGTAAAGAAGAGCGGCGAACCTTTATTCTGTTTTGCTCTAATTCATTTACGGAGCTACCACGAAACTTGCATAATACCCCAATCTTGAAGGACAGGCACTGACATATAGCATGTTTTCAATGTGCAAATCTGATCGGAATTCTCGTTACGTTATTTGAAACAGAATTTTTGACCATATAACAGAATTTTTTTGATGCACTTATAACAAAATCACTTTCTGTTATAATAAGAATTAGGTATAGGTGCCTATAATAACAGAAAATCAATAATAATAAGCATCACTTTCTATAAGAGAATCTCACCAAATCAACTGCTACCCCTATTATGAAATTCTCATCGTATCTGTCCGCAATGAAATCGTCAACAGTATAGTGCAAAAATTTCAAAATATTCAATACAAGCTTGCCAGTCATTAACGAAAACAACCATCCAAAAACTTTGATGAAGTAAATAATGCTTTAAAATTATTTTTTTCTACCGCCGGCTTCGTAAATAGGTGATTATTGACCTGTTACTGTGGCAGTAAGTGAAATTTACCGCCCTAGGGCTGTAACAGCAGGGCAATTTATGATCAGATTCTTGAAAAGAGATAGAGAATATACAATGCGTCCGAGAGAATGGCGTCAAATTTGTAGATAAAATATCGATGGATCAAATAAGTAAAAATGAAAATATTGGGAATTTTCAAAAATGAAAATTCTTCACATCATTTAAAATAGATGAATTTGAAAATTGTTCTAGCGAATGTACTTTATAAAACTGCTCAACACGATCGATATTAATATTACGTATTAGTAGAAACATACAAGATCGAAAATTTGTCAAATGCATTTGTTGAATTTGTTTGCCTTCACACTTTCAGTGCGATTTTGTCATCTTAACAATGAAGTGGCCACCTGATAAAATGTGTTTAAACTTTTTCATTTGATAACATTTTTTTATGTTAGAACTTTCACGATGTGATGTTATTTGCTGGTTGCTTGGTTAATTGTTTGGTGCTTTATTAATTTAATAACATTTGGTTTAATTATGATATTTTAATTTTAATATGCTTCAGGAGGACCTGAGGCTGGCTTTGCCGAAACAGCTGTAATCTTGTTTTATTCAGTTTTTCGGGTTTATCAAATAAATAATTGTAAAGTAGACTACGAGTGTTGATTTGATTTTCCTTTTACATTTTAACAATCTCTCTCTCTACATTCGAGAATCATACCTAATTTTGCTTACGATTAGCTGCATTCACCACAAACGTTCCCTTCTATAATGCTAAATTTGAATGGCTAAGCGGTAGTGAATATTTCTGATTGAAAATTAGATGAAAATCTAATGTTTTAAAGCATACATTGTAAAATGCTACTTAAATAAATGTAATGCACTTAAAGTTTATTGAGAATTCAATTGTACACAATACATTATTACTATCCATTTACTAACAATAAGTGAATGATAAAAAATATTATAATTAGTATTGGTGATGTTTCATTTTTGTCAGACAATGAAAGCAATCATGTTTATAATATAGAGTTAACAAAACTTGCAGAAACTGCAATTCCGAAGTGTTTATGGGTAGAAATTGTATTGCCTAACAATGGTCTTACATAGTTGCATCAGTTGCTTTGTAATTACGTAGCCAAGATGTCTAAAAATTAACACAAAACACCCTCACTGGAACAAAAGTGTAAAATTGTACAACAAATAGACAGTGGAAAATGTGCTTTTTTTCTCAGGTATTTCCAATAATAGATGAAAAAATTATAATTACTAGTAGACAATATTGTTATTACAATCATCCTAATACCCGATACTTCGCAAACATTATTTTCAGTAATCCGACCAAATCGATAGCCCGAACAGGCTTGGGTCCCAATTAGTTCGGATTATCGAGTTTCTACTGAATTTCTAATTAAAAAGCTTGAAATGAGTTCCATAAACGGCATCAATATTTTAACGCATGAATTGTAAAATAACGATAAGGTAGGTTGTTGTTGTCGTCAAGATACTCAGTAATAGACTTCTATCAATGTTAAAAAAGTTAGCTGCAGTAATTTTTATGCGATGAGTTTTCAGATATTTCACCAAATTATGATAATCCGCCCTCTCAACTTCTGTCATTCTTCTTGCGTTATAATTTTTTATATCTAAATACAACTTCTCACTGGCATTTATAACATAATCACTTTCCATTATGGTAAAACTCAGAGGTATCTGAAATAAGAAGAAAGTAACAGTTCTAAAATTCTGATTGCGAAAATTTCAAAAGACTATATAGTGTTACCAAAAACGCTGCAGCTGCTAGTACATTGAGAACAGTCAGCGTTACTTTTAGGGTATAATCATTGTAACGTCCAGGAACCCAATCGCTAAGAATTGCCATCAAAATTAGTACAGCTACTGTTATAATTTTACCAATGAGGAATAAAAGTGGCCATCCAAAAAGTTTATTGAAGCAGTCTATACTTTCTGTCATGATTCGAACAATTGATCCAATTTTGTTTATATCTATGTTGCCATTTTCTGAATATTGAGTTTCAATTATTTTGGATGTATCTTCGTATCTTAATTTAAGAGCATTTAGAAGATTAAAAATTATGAATTGATAAATTAAGTAAATATAACTAAATAAAAAGTAATTTAGAAGAAGCATTACGATGTAGCCGAATAGTTTGAACCAAATAATTATAACGTAAACATGAAAAATTAATTGCATAATAAAATAAATTAATAATTGCAATGACGAATTTCTGAAATAAGAAATCTCAAATTGATTCCTATTATTTAAATATTTATCAATAATTTGTAAATTATTCAATAATTTCACCCATAATACTGATTTTATAAAATTATGGCGAATAAAAATAAAATAATTAATTATAATAACAAAAATGAGAAGCAAAGTTTCTAAAAACATTCTTTCATTTGAAAAAACTGGGGACAAAAATTTTTCAACGTGTACGATCAAAACACTTGTTGTAATGACAACGAAAAATAAAGCACCAAAAATTTGATCACGTTTTGGTCTTGATAAAGAGCATCTTTCGAAATTATACGATGGAACTATGCCAAAATAACTAGCAATACGTAACGGGAATTCTAGAAAACGAATATCTCGTTTTGAAAATACTCCAGTTTGTGTCATTTTCTTTAGTTCATAACCACTTCACCTTTATTAATGAAATACTTATGTTAGAAGCAACCAATGTCTTTATTGAATATGGAGCTACAGCAATCGATCGATAAAATAAACACTCAATAAATTATTTCCTAAATTACTATAAAAGCATTTTGTGTAATTGTTTCTGTAATACATTATCCATTAATTTCCTTGTGACAAATTTTCATCACTCTTACCATAAGCGTGCACAATAATTATCTCAGCAAGAGCATCGCGCCACGCCACGCCAAATTCATACGATTTCCACATTCAGGAACAGATTTTCGAACGGCACCAGTTGTCTGGGCGCCCGTGAATGGCGACCTTAATTGATAAATCATTTATAAGTGTGGTGAAAATAAGCACCCATTATCAATTCATCCAAATATATCTAGAGAGAAATGTATAGAGTGGTGGTTATTCTCCAAGCAACGGATTTTGGACACAATGGGCAGCCAGGCGCGGCTAAACCATTATTTTCAAAGAAGTAGCTGCAAATCTTGGCGCCTGTGATGAGATGTTATAAATGCATCCTCTCCACTGGCATAACGGAGAGCTTCCGATCTCGAATGTCCCTTAAGACTGTGATTAAAGCAGTTGTGGCAAAGGAAAAAAGGAAAACCATAGCATCAAAACTTGTATCACGTTTTGGATGTGATGTAGTGCATCTTTCAAAATTATTCAATGCCTTTATTTCACAACCACCGATCATGATGTCAGAAATAAGCAAATTTATCTACTTCTAAATGAATTTATTTAATATTGTAGGACAATTCTTTTCTAAATGTGTCAGGTTTCTTCAAAAGAACTGAACTACTTCTTGTATTTTATTTACATATTACATAAATCCATAAACCACAAATACATAATAACAACTTGACTCAAACAACATAAACAATCGAACACCTCCGATTAATACAAGTCTTACGTCTAAGACTAACCCCCTCTTTCCAGCGACTTGCTAACACTCCTGGAGACTGACCAACTCTCCCCCAAAGACTCCTGCTCCTGAAGAAGTCGTATTTATAGTCTCCTATTCCTAACGGATTTCTAACGTATATTTAATATGCATAAAATCTAACCGATTTTTAATAAGCATGATTTGAACTGATTTTATTGTTTCTACATAAACATCTAACGGTTTCTAAATGATTCACTAACCGTCATTTGCTTAAATAATATTTAACGGCTTTCTTTCAACAATCTTTTTAACTGTCTTTTCTTAAATAACCCTACAATATGCAATTACAATAATCGATTGATAAAATAAACACTCAACAAATTATTTCCTAAATAGTTATTTATAAATATGTTTTATGCAATTATGAAACACTTTGTTCCCTTAACATGGACCTTGAAGAGATAAATTACTATTACCATCTACATACACAATAATTTATCTTTTGAATATTTCTAATTTTTGTTAAAAAATTGCAAAATAACTATAAAATAGGTTGTTGTATTTGTTAAAATTGTGAGAATTAAACTTCGGTTGATATCATAAAAGTCAGCAGCAGTAATTCGTATTAAAGTTTTTTTCAAATATTTTATCAAACTATTATAACAGTTTTTCTCTGATTCAGTCATTCTGTTAGGAATACAATCTTGCACATCTAGATATAGTTCTTTGTTTGATTTTGCAACTAAATCACATTCCATAATAATTAAAATTAGGGGTACCTACAATTAGATAAATAAGATTATCCATTTCTAGAGTAATTATAATTAATTATACCAAACACGTGATCAGTTTTAGAAAATTATGTACAGTCGCTGTTGTTTGTAGAGGTTCATCATATTCATTGCCAGTTAGATGATCTTTAGCTATATAAGTCAACATCTTCAAGACATTTATCATAATATTGCCGCTTATAAATAAAATTGGCCAGCCAAAAATTTTATTAAAACAATCAACACATTCTGCCATTATTTTAACATTTACTTTCATCTTATATACGGCTGAATTAAATTTCGTCGAATTTGTTGTATTCCAGATCTGGGATTTAATGACTCTGGATAATTCTTTGTATCGTAATTTTAAAGCGATCAACAGATTAAGCATCACAAATTCGTAAACTAAATAAAGACAATAACAAATTGTACTGTTTAATAAACCTACTAATCGAAATTGTACTACCATGTACCAAATAATATAAGCATAAATTTGTAAGATTACGAACAGAAAAATGCTTATAAAGAGTTGCAATGAAGTGTTATTGAAGCAACAGGTTTCACGTCGGTTTCTATTATTTAAATACTTATCAATGAGTTGTAGATTATTCAATAATTTTGTCCATAATTGTGATTTTAAACAATTGAATTTAATACATATGAAATACATTACTATATTCAAAAATGTTATTTCAATGCAATGGGAGAATTTCAGAAGGTTTGTGGAATTAAAGTACAGATATCTGTAAGTTAATGAAATCAAATTAATAATTAACATAATTGAAAAAACAATCACTGCAAGTATTTTATCTTTTTTCGGATTTTTTATAGTACATGCTTCAAAATCGTACGACGGAGCTATTGAAAAGAAATTAGCAATACGTAATGGAAATTCCAGAAAACGTATATCCAGTTTTGAAAATCTTACTTTTCTATTAAAATTCATCGTGTTACAGCAACACCACGCTTTGGAGTTGTTTTTATAGAAATGCTCGAAGGTGAGGTGACGAACTAATTATTTTGAAAGCGTTTAATCAATATAAGAAAATGGTAATCGAGGGAAAATGAAATATCAACAAACGAATAATTTTGTGAATTTATTGAATAAAACTATTGTGTAAATTGTAATATTACGATGAAATATGTTGCTATTGTTGTTAAATTACCAATTTATAGGTCTCGTAAAAAAGAGCGAATCTTTATTCCATTTTGCTTTAATCCAGTGATGGAGCTATAATACTATGAGAGTTGCATAGGGCCTCCTTAAAGGAGATGCCCTGACTTACCATGTTTTCAACGTGCGAAGAAATGTGGTGGTGGGGCCCACCTTATCAAAAAATCAGTTTTCTCTATAACTTGAGTTAAATAAATGAGGCCCCAATCCAATTTATGTTGATCTTTTCTGAATATTGAGATTTAATTATTTTGGATGTATCTTCGTATCTTAATTTGAAAGCATTAAAAAGATTAAAAATTATGAATTGATAAATTAAGTAAATATAACAAAAAATAAAGTACTCTAGAAGAAGCACTACGTTGTAGCCTAGTATTTTAAACCAGATTACTATAACGTAAACATGGAAAAATAATTGCATAGTAAAATAAATTAATAATTGCAATGACGAATTTCTTAAATATGAAATTTCAAATTGATTCCTATTATTTAAATATTTATCAATAATTTGTAAATTATTCAATAATTTCACCCATAATGCTGATTTTAAAAAATTATGGCGAATAAAAATGAAATAAGTAATTATAATTAAAAAAATGACAATCAAAGTTTCTAAAAACATTCTTTCTTTTGAAAAAACTGTGGACAAAAATTTTCCAACTTGTGCGATCAAAACACTTGTTGTAATGATAACGAAAAATAGAGCACCAAGAATTTGATCACGTTCTGGTCTTGATAAAGTGCATCTTTCGAAATTATACGATGGAACTATGCCAAAATAACTAGCAATACGTAACGGGAATTCTAGAAAACGAATATCTCGTTTTGAAAATACTCCAGTTTGTGTCATTTTCTTTAGTTCATAACCACTTCACCTTTATTAATGAAATACTTATGTTAGAGGCAACCAATGTCTTTATTGAATATGAAGCTACAACAATCGAAAGATAAAATAAATACTCAATAAATTATTTCCTAAATTATTATAAAAGCATTTTGTGTAATTGTTTCTGTAATACATTATCTATTAATATTAATTTCATTGGGACAAATTTTGTTTACTCTTACAATAAGCGTGCACAATAATTATCTTTTGAATATTTCTAATTTTTGGTCAAAAAATTGTAAAATAACTATAAAATAGGTTGTTGTAGTTGTTAAAATTGTGAGAATTAAACTTCTGTTGATATCATAAAAATCAGCAGCAGTAATTCGTATTAAAGTTTTTTTCAAATATTTTATCAGACTATTATAACAGTTTTTCTCTGATTCAGTCATTCTGTTAGGAATACAGTCTTGCACATCCAGATATAATTCTCTGTTTGACTTTGCAACTAAATCACATTCCATGATAATTACAATTAGGGGTACCTACAATTAGATAAATAAGATAATCCATTTCTAGAGTAATTATAATTGATTATACCAAATACGTAATAATTCTTAAAAAATTATATACAGTCGCTGAGGTTTGTACAGATTCATTATACTGGTTGTCAGTTAGATGATCTTTAGCAATATAAGTCATTAACTTCAAGACATTTGTTACAATATTGCCGCTTATGCAGAAAAGTGGCCAGCCGAAAATTTTATTAAAACAATCAACACATTCTGCCATAATTTTAACATTTACTCTCATCTTACATACGGCTGAATTAAATTTCGTCGAATTTGTTGTATTCCAGATCTGAGATTTAATGTTACTGGATAATTCCTTATATCGTAATTTTAAAGCGATCAACAGATTAAACATCACAAATTCATAAACTGAATAGAGACAATAACAAATTGTATAGTTCAATAAACCTACTATTCGAAATTGTACTACCATGAACAAATTAATATAAGCATAAATTTGTAAGATTACGAAAAGGATAATGCATATAAAGAAAAGCAACGACGTGTTATTGAAGCAACAGATTTCACGTCGATTTCTATTATTTAAATATTTATCAATAAGTTGTAGATTATTCAATAATTTTGTCCATAATTGTGATTTTAAACAATTGAATTGAATACATATGAAATAAATTACTATGTTCAAAAATATTATTTCAATGCCATCCAGGAATTTTATAAGATCTGTGAAATTATATTTCAGATATCTGTAAGTGAATGAAACCAAATTAACAATAACAATAATTGAAAAAACAATCACTGCAAGAATTTTGTCTTTTCTCGGATTTTTTGTAGCACATGCTTTAAAATCGTACGACGGAGCTATTGAAAAGAAATTAGCAACACGTAATGGAAATTCTAAAACACGTATATCTAGCTTTGAAAATGCAACTTTTTTATTACGCTTCATCCTAACAACACCACCCTTTAGTATTATTTTTATAGAAATGCTCGAATGTGAGGTGACGGACTAATCATCTTGAAAGCATTTACTCAATATAAGCAAGTAATAATCAAGGGGAAAGATAGAATAACAACAAACAAATTATTATTTTTTACATTTATTGAAATAATTTATTGTCTAAATTGTAATATTACAATAAAATATGTTATAATTGTAGTTAACATGACCAATTTATAAATCACGCAAATGAGAGCTATATGTTCAATATGCAAATCTGGTCGGAATTGTCGCTAAAGAGATGTCGTGGTGAGGACCACCCTATCAAAAAATCATAACGATCTATAACTCAAGGTAGGATAAACACAGTCCAACTTCCTAATGAGAGATACTTGAGTAAACTGCGAGTCTGCTGGTTGGAGTAAATACTCTAAGCGTATGCATGCTCCATTACTCCAACCCGTTGGAGCTTGTGGATACCACTTAAAGTGAAAATATAATATATTAGGCGCTCAGATTACCATTTGTTTGAGAATTCAAATAGTCTAGATCCTGCTACTAAATCACCGGACTCTAGTGTCATAACACATATATTGAAGCCTTTCATCTTTATAGATGCACATATCAAGCTTGAGATTTGGTATGGTTGCACATT
The DNA here is from genome assembly GCA_037464855.1 of Iselma pallidipennis. Taxonomy (NCBI): domain Eukaryota; kingdom Metazoa; phylum Arthropoda; class Insecta; order Coleoptera; family Meloidae; genus Iselma; species Iselma pallidipennis. Next base: position 10,044 of record JAZBHA010001508.1, on the reverse strand, counting down.
GCACCATCTGAATCATTGTATTTTGTTCAACTTCGAGTTTTGCATAGTCACAATAGTCCATGTTCTTGCAACAAATAACTGACAAGTAGGTAAACATACAGTCTGTGAAGTGCTATAACACGTTTCTATTACAGATTAATTACCTTACTTTAACACTTTAACATAGGGTAAGGGAGTGGCAAAGTCAGTTGCTACACCTGGCTTATAAAAACTAAAAGCTAGTTAGCTTTTGCACTGCGCTTGCAACGCTCTCACCGCTTACAAGCCAATGTGAACGAGGACATATGATTATATATACATGCTCAACTACTACAATCCACCTTGCCCTTACCGTTGCCACTACCCTTGCCCTATGTGAATGAACGGTCACAATCACTAATTTATACAAATTATATCGATAATCGTTTGATCCTTTGACCGAATTACGCACTTATATTTACAAACATTTAGAAAATAAACTGCAAAATGACAATAAAATATGTAGTAGTTGTCGTTAAAATTGTGAGTAGTAGACTCCTGTTGATGACAAAAAAATTAGCAGCTGTGATTCTTACGGGATTTTTTTCCAAATATTTCACCAAATCCTTATGCTCTTTCTTTCCAGTACTTGTTACTTTATTTGAAACAGAATTTTGAACGGTATAATAGAATTTTTCAGATGCATTTATAACAAAATCACTTTCCATTATAATAAGAATTATAGGTGCCTATAATAAAAAAAAACTCAATAATAGTAAGCATCACTCTCTAAAACAGAATCTCACCAGATCAACTGCAGCATTCAACACATTATTCACAGTTACCCATATTATGAAATTCTCATCATATCTGTCGGTAACAAAATCTTCAACAGTGAAGTGCAAAAGTTTCAAAATATTCAATACAAGCTTGCCAGTCATGAATAAAAACAACCAACCAAAAATTTTATTGAAGTAAATAATGCCTTTTAGTAGAAGTTTTGTAATTATTTTTATTCTAATTATTGATAAATCAAATTGAATTGATTTTAAATTATAGGATTCATTTTTCATTACTGTCGACAAATATTTGTATCTCATTTTATAGCCAGTTAACAAATCAAGCATTGCAAATTGAAAAATAAAATTCAAATAACAAGAAATATTGTAAAATAGATCAGCCCAAATATGCCCCTGTACAGCATAATACCATGTTCGGTAAGCATTAATTTCTATAAGCAATTTTATTAAACAATAAATCAATAATTTGAATGATTTCTTTTCAAAAAATCTGCTCTTTCCATTATTTTTATCATTAATGTACTTATCAAGTTCTTGTAAATTGTTTAATAATTTTCCCCATAATTGCAAATTATTGAAATTATTCTGTATAAATAAAAGATAAATAATTATAATCCATAATAAGTGATCGGCATTATCCAGAAACTTTGTTATATTTGAAAATTTGAAGTATAAACTTTTGTAGTAAAATGTTGCACATTGAATAATTACCAAAACAATAGACACTAAACTTGCACGGATTTTATTACGTTTTGAACGAATTAAAATTGATTTATCAACAGAATATGACGGTATAAGGCCAATGATGTTGGCAATACGAAATGAAAATTCTGTAAAATAAATATTTGGTTTCGGGAAAAACAAATTGTGTTTGGAACCCATAATAATGGACTACTAAACAGCGTTCAGCACAGTTTACCACATGAATGTGTGCAAGACTGTTTAAATTCATTAAAGAAATTAATTTACAATACAAGCACTCTCATTTATTAAATGGAAGGTAAATACAATAAATTGCTGTTGTTGTTTAATAATTTCAATATGTTATTTGAACTGTCGTAGGTTTGTCGTAACAGTCGAGGTGTCATTATATAAGATGTCGTTATAAGCAATAACGAAACAACTTCTGTTTCATCAATAACACGCAGTACTTTTAGGAGTGGTTGAAGAAATTCATTTACCGCACATGCATTATCATTATTAACAATACTTATTAGGTAAATGAAGTGTCGATAATTATTAGAGAACTGACTTGGTGAACTCAATAGATATATTGGAGATAAATAAACAAATATTATAATGGTTAATACTGTTATCATTATTTTCTAGATAATGCTTAAATTCTCTATAATTACTTAAATATTATATCAACATTTGCAATATTTCTGCCACACATATTTTACTAAACAATGAATTATTAAATATTAATTTTGTGTTTTACAGCGCTGTAACGGTCACTCCTGCAGCAGTTCAACGTTCTTTTTGTTTGTAATTAAGTTGTATCAAGTCTTCATCTTTTAGAAGAACTACATGGGCCAGCTTGAAGGTTTGCAGGAGGGCCAACAATGCCTGCGTTATGGTACTGCTGTTTAAAGTCTAAATTGTAAAATAACAATAAAATAAGTAGTCGTTGTTGTTAGAATTGTAAGTAATAGGCTTCTGTTGATGATGAAAAATTTAGCAGCTGTAATTCTAACTGGATTCTTTTCCAAATATCCTGATAAATCCTGATAATTTCTTCTTTCTGTGTCTGTTACCGCATGTAAAAGCGAACTTTGAATCGTGCTATAGATTTTTTCATATGCATTTGTAACAAAATCACTTTCCATTATAATAAAAACTATAGGTATCTGAAACAGGAAAAAATGCAGATATTGTGTATTTTTTTAAGTAGAATCTCACCAAATCCAATACAACTGTTAACAAATTATTTAGAGTTACCGACACTGCCAAATCTTTATCATACTTATTTTCAACATGGTCTTCAACAATATAGTTCAAAAGTCTTAGAATGTTTATTGTGAGTTTACCGATCATAAATAAAAATAACCATCCAAAAATTTTGTTAAAGTAAATAGTACTTTTTAGTAAAACCTCCAAAATCGTTTTCATTCTAACTATTGATAAGTTACATTGAAGGGAATTTACATTACACGACTGTATTTTAATAACAGTGGATAAGTATTTGTATCTTAATTTAAAGCCAGTTAACAAGTCGAACATTGCAAATTGGAAAATCAAAGTTAAATAAGAAGCAATATTGTCCATTATCAAAATCGAAATTGTTCCATAGTAAATATAATACCAGTTGCGAAAAGTAATTATTTCTGTAGATAGTTTTATTAAAAAATAAATAAACAATTTTAATGATTTTTGGTTAAAAAAACTCTTTTTTCCATCATTGTTGTTATTAATGTACTTGTCAATTATTTGTAAATTATTCAATAATCTTTCCCATAATTGCAAATTATTAAAATTGTTCTGTATAAATAAAAGGCAAATAATTATAGTACGTAACAAGTGATCTGTGTTATATAAGAGCTTTGTTATATTTGAATTATTGAAATATGAATTTTTATAGTAAATTGTTGCACACTGAATAATTAACACAGAAATAAGCACTAAACTTGCACGGATTTTATCACGTTTTGAACGAATTAAAATTGATTTTTTAACAGAATATGATGGAATCAGGCCAAAGATGTTTGCAATACGAAATGAAAATTCTGTAAAATTAATATTCGGCTTCGGGAAAAACAAATTGTGTGTGGAATCCATAATAACGAACTACTAAACAGCCTTCAGCACATTTTACTACATGAATGGGTGCAAGACTGTTGAAATTCATTAAAGAAATTAATTTACGATACAAGGACTATTTACTTTCATTTATTAAATGAAAGGTAAATAAATACAAGAAATTGCTGTTGTTGTTTAATAATTTCTATATGTTGTTTTTCTTGAGTAGTCTAGTGTTACCATAGTAAAACAAAAAATACAGTGAAATTATTAAAGAAATTTTTTCTTCAGTTTATTAACTTATCTAGTAAATAGTAATAATAGGACTCTATTAACATTTATTTGCAATACAGCTTCGCCCGTGTGGAATTCGAGATAATAATGCTCTAGTTTTTGCATGACGACATAACCTACAGAACCTAGCACACAGCACTTGTTATGTGCCGTCTACACCCTCCAACTTCCTGATGAGGATACTTGATTTAACTGGGTTTTCTGTGCCCGAGCTGGTTGGGGTACATTTGAGTGCATATAAAAGAGAACGCATTTTGTGGGTCTGTGTAAATTAGGCTGCCGAGGGCTGTCTTCACAAGTCAACTTAAGCTTTACAGGTCAGAATCTGGCAAATCCTGTAGGAAACGTATTCCATCCCTAAAGAGAGAAAAAACCTGATTCACAAAAAGGAAAATACTAGTATTTCTTACCCAAGAGACGTTCTCTTTTATATGCACTCAAGTGTACATACTCCGAGCGTATGTCTGCTCCATTACTCCAACTCGCTGGCCCACAAAACATCAGTTTACTCGAGTATCCCCATCAGGAAGTTAGAGCGTGTAGATGGCACTTTACACAGGCCGGGGTAGAAGGAAAAAGCGAGCGGACTGGCAATGTCGGTGGTATTTACTTGACTCCTACCTAATATGAGAGCGTATACAGCTCAGAACTCTATATTTCGGCTTTTATTGAACTGATTCTGATGAAATGAAGTGCAGATTACTTGCGGAAGTCTCTAGTTTACAATTGTTAAGTTTCATTGAGAACGAATTAGTCGTTTTAGCGCCAACCTTTCTCAAACGAACAAGCAAACAAATAAACACAGAGACAGACACTACATTTTTATTACATTAGTGTAGATAATACATAATATATTATAATTCACAACACAGATACGACAGGTTCAATAATGTATGGAAAATACTTCATACTGAAGGACCCTATTATATTCTCATTTTTTTTACACTCTAGATCGGCCTATGATTTTTTTCACTATCAAACGTTACTGTGTAGTTGCAATAAAACTGTGGAACCATAAAATTCGTACTTGATTTTGCTTACAATTAGTTGCATTTACGACAAACGTTCTAAATGTGAATTGAAAAGCGGTAGTGAATACCCCTAATTGAAAAATTAGGTACAAATCGATTGTTTCAATGCATAAATTGTAACATAACAATAAGATAAGTTGCTGTTGTTGCTAGTATAGTAAGAAGTAAACTTCTATTGATGTCAAAAAAGTCAGCAGCAGTAATTTTTACACAATGACTTTTCAAATATTTCACCAAATTGTGATGATCTGTCCTCTCATCTTCTGTCATCCTATCAGGACTATAATATTTAATATCTAGATACAAGTTTTCATTGGCTTGTATAACAAAATCACTCTCCATAACAGTAAAAATCAGAGGTATCTGGAATAAAATGGAGATAAACATGTCACGAACTGTAGCAATTCCAGATAAGAAAAGAAATAGCCCTACCAAATACATTAATGCTGTTAATAGATTGATTACAGTAAGTGTTATTTTTGAAGTGTAATCATCATTGTAATGTCCATGAAACCAATCGTGAAGAACAAACATAAATGATTGTAAAACATCTGTTATAATTTTACCACTAATAAACAAAAACGGCCATCCAAACAGTTTATTAAAACAATCTACAGTCTCTGTTATAATTCTAGCAATTGCTCCAATTTTGTTGATCTCTATATTAATTTTTCCTGAATTGAAATATTGAGTTTTAATCATTTTCGATATATCTTTGTATCTTATTTTAAAAGCACTTAAAAAATTAAAAAATAGGAATTGATAAATTAAATAAATATAACAGAATGTAATATAATCTATAATAAGCACTATATTGTTGCCTATTACTTTGTACCAGTTCATTAAAGAGTAAATATGTAGAAGTAATTGTAGAATAAAATAAATTATTAATTGTAATGACGGATTTCTGAAATAAGAAATCTCAAAATGATCCCTATTATTTAAATATTTATCAATAATTTGTAAATTATTCAATAATTTCACCCATAATGTTGATTCCGTAAAGTTAAATTGAATAAAAATCAAGTAATTAGTTGCATGACAAAAAATACCAGCCAAAATATCTAAACACAATTCGACAAATGGAAAAGGAGGAGACAAACACTTTATAATTTGTACGATTAACGCACTGATTGTAATGGTAACGAAAAGTATAACACCAACGATTTTATCACGTTTAGGATGAGATAAAGTGCAACTTTCGAAATTATACGATGGAACTATACCAAAATAATTAAGATTACGTAGTGGAAATTCTATGAAACGGATATCTCTTTTTGAGAATATTCTTTTTGGTGACATTGTTGTAATTTCAGTGGAATACTTGCGTCTGAAATAATCAAATTAATTTACTTCTAAACGAATTTATTCAACATGGAGTTGTACCACTCGACCATAAAGCAAACACTCAATCAACTATTCATATATCGTTATAAAAGTACTTATATTAAGTAACTGTTTCTATACGAATGTCCTAATGGGAAAAATTCATTCTCTTATTAACCCTGGCAATTTATTGACGAAGAAAATAGCTTAAGACCCAAAAATGACAAGTTATATGAAAAAGTAACGAGGACAGTCGAAATTATATATGCACTTCCCCAAAACCACCTAAAGCTTCTCTATAGAGTTACTAGGGTAGAATTTTCAGCAAGATTTCCACATTCAAGGACAGACTTTGGAATGCCACCATTCCATTTGGACGTTTGGCGCGCCCGTGAATGGCGGCCTTAATTGGAGCGATACCAAATGGAATGCTTCTAAATGGCACTCATCGTACACGCATCATGAATGGAACAATTTACGGTGGCTGGGTGCCCCGCCATTTCGGATTATCTTGAATGGCGTCGTACCTCTCCACCGTTCACGATACTTCCATTAACTGGCGTGACATCGCGCTTCGTCCGAATACTCAGCAAGAGCATCGTGCCACGCCACGCCGGGTTCATACGATTTCCACATTCACCAACGGATTTTAGAACGCCACCACTCATTTGGACGCCCGTGAATGGCGGCCTTAACTGATAAATCAATCATAAGTATGGTGAAAATAATCATATTGGGGAAATATACCAAACTATATAGCACCAAAACTTTCATCGTGCATCTTTCAAAATCATATACAATGCTCTTATTTCAGAATCACTGATTGTTGTGTCTAAAATAATTAATGAAAGATGAAGGTACACAACTCTACAATGAAGTAAAAACTCGATAAGTTATTAACAAAAAGAGAAATTTCATTTACTTATTTCATAGCCACTTTTCGTTTATCAATGAAATACTTAAGTTAGAAGCTACTAATTATTTTGTTTCTAAATGTTTTTATTTAATATGCAATTACAACAATCGCTCGATAAAATAAATACTCAACAAATTATTTCCTAGATAGTTATAAATATGTTTTATGCAATTATGAAACACTTTGTTCCCTTAATTTGGAGTTTGAAGGGATACATTATTATTACCATCTACATACACAATAACTTATCTTTTGAATGTTTCTAATTTTTGTCAAAAAATTGTAAAATAACTATAAAATAGGTTGTTGTAGTTCTTTATACAAAAATTTTTTCGCGTATAGAAAAGATTTTCATTAAGATATATATGATTTTGTGTATAAAAACAAGCTTATGAAATTTCCGTATGAAAAATAAACAAACTAATATTTATTTTGTTTCTACCTGAAAAAAGGTCCAAATACTATTACTCGATCAATTGTAAAGAAATTGTTGGCAAGTATTTTCTACCCTCGAAACAGATGGGGACAAACTGACGGCTCTTTCTGGGGAATCCCTCTTTCTGTGAAATACGACTACCAAGTGTTTACTTGCCAATACAATAGGCCTTTGTTAAAAAACCACAAATTATTTTACAACTTTAGTCAAATTCTTATTTTTTTCGATCAACTGTACTTCCAGAAGTCTCTACTTTACAACTGACAAGTTTCCTCGAAACCGAATTAGCCGTTTTAGCGCCAACTTTTCTCAAACGAACAAGCAAACAAATAAACAGACAGACAAACATTGCATTTTTATTATATTAGTGTAGATAATACATAGGTAATATAATTTACAACACAGACACGACAAGTTTAATAATCTGTAGAATATACTGGATGATTCCATTACATTCTCATTTTTTATATTCTGTTCAACGTTACTGTGTAGTTGCAATACAACCGTGGAACCACAAAATTTTACTTGCATTTTACTTGCATTTACGACAAACCTTATAAATTTGAATGAATAAGCGGTAGTGAATATTCCTAATTGAAAAATTAGGTACAAATCTAATGTTTTAACGAATAAATTGTAACATAACAATAAGATATGTTGCTGCTGTTGCTAGGATAGTAAGAAGTAGACTTCTGTTGATGTCAAAAAAGTCAGCTGCCGTAATTTTTACACAATGACTTTTCAAATATTTCACCAAATTGTGATAATCTGTCCTCTCATCTTCTGTCATTCTATCAGGACTGTAATATTTAATATCTAGATACAAGTTTTCACTGGCTTGTATAACAAAATCACTTTCCATAACAGTAAAAATCAGAGGTATCTGGAATGAAATAGAGATAAACATATCACGAATTGTAACAATTCTAGACAAGCAAAAGAATAGCCCTACCAAAAGCATTAATACTATTAATAGATTGATTACAGTAAATGATATTTTTAAAGGTAAAGTATGATCGTTATGTCCATTAAACCAATCGTGAAGAACAAACATCAATGCTTGTAAAACATCTGTTATAACTTTACCACTAATAAATAAAAATGGCCATCCAAACAATTTATTCAAACAATCTACACTCTCTGTTATAACTCTAGCAATTGCTCCAATTTTGTTGATCTGTATATTAATTTTTTCTGAATTGAAGTATTGAGTTTCAATCATTTTCGATATATCTTCGTATCTTATTTTAAAAGCACTTAAAAAATTGAAAAATATGAATTGATAAATTAGATAAATATAACTGAATGTAATATAATCTATAGTCAGCAGTATACGGTTGCCTATTACTTTGTACCACTTCATCAAAGCGTAAATATTGAGAAGTGATTGTAGAATAAAACAAATTAATAATTGGAATGACGGATTTCTGAAATAAGAAATCTCAAATTGATTTCTATTATTTAAATATTTATCAATTGTTTGTAAATTATTCAATAATTTCACCCATAATGTTGATTCCGTAAAGTTAGGACGAATAAAAATCAAGTAATTAGTTGCATGACAAAAAATAGCAGCCAAAATGTTTAAACACAATTCGACAAATGGAAAAGGAACCAACAAAAACTTAATAATTTGTACAATCAAAGCACTGATTGTAATGGTAACGAAAACGATAATAGCAATAATTTTATCACATTTTGGATGAGACAAAGTGCATCTTTCGAAATTATATGATGGTAATATACCAAAATAATTAATAATATGTAGCGAGAATTCTATGAAACGGATATCTCTTTTTGAAAATATTTTTTTCAGTGACATTGTTGTAATTTCAGTGGAATACTTACGTCTGAAATAAACAAAAAAATTTACTTCTAAACGAATTTATTCAACATGGAGTTACACCTCTCGACCATAAAGCAAACACTCAATTAACTATTCATAGATCGTTATAAAAGTACTTATATTAAGTAATTGTTTCTATAAGAATATCATAATGAGAAAAATTCACTTTCACCTCTATACGTAGAGTAAATGCGATGGTATAAATGCATCTCCTCCACTAGCATAACGGAGGGATTCCGAGCTCGAGTGTTCCTCAAGACTTTCATTTGGGACAAAGGTATCGAAAAATATAACACCAAAACTTTCATCATGTTTTGGATGCAATATAGTGTATCTTTCGAAACTATATACAATGCCCTTGTTTCAAAATCACTGATCGTTGTGTTAAAAATTAATGAACTACTACACTACTCTACAATGAAGTAAAAACTCGAGAAATTATTAACAAAAAGAGAAATTTCATTTACTTAATTCATAGCCACTTTTCGTTTATCAATGAAATACTTAAGTTAGAAGCAACCAATGTGTTTATTGAATACAAAGCTACAACAATCGATCATAAAATAAATACTCAATAAATTATTATAAAAGCATTTTGTGTAACTGTTTTTGTAATATTAATTTCATTGTGACAAATTTTGTTTACTCTTACAATGATTGTGCACAATAATTATCTTTTGAATATGTCTAATTCCTAT
>JAZBHA010001507.1:0-19832 GCA_037464855.1 Iselma pallidipennis | reverse complement strand
TTCCCAAATTAATACCATTAACCCGACATATTTGGCAACACACAAAAACGAAAATGCTACCAACACCAGCAAAATTCCATTATATTTTCAATTTACGTGACCTATCAAGAATTTGGCAAGGAATCTTAACTGTACAGAGTCTAGAATGTCAAAATATCGCAACTTTATTGAAATTGTGGCGACATGAATGTTTACGTGTCATTTCTGACCGTTTTATTGAACAAACCGATCGTAATTGGTTTATTAATGAATTAACAACACAAACTGAAAAAGAATTAGAAGATGATTATCAATTTTATATTGACGAAGATACGTATTGGGTAGATTTCTTACGAGATCCACCGGAAGCTACTGGTGATGAACCGGAAGATTTTTGCTTTGATGCACCGAAAATTTATGAAGAAATACCTAGTTGGACGTTTCTTAAAGAGAAATTGTTGTGTAAAATGTTTATTTTTTAAAAAACCGGAACAAAAGGTTGAGTCAATTTTTCAATAATTATAGCATTTATGGATCAATATAACGAGCAAGTGCGTGGTAGTAAAATGGATATGGTGCTTTTCTTTGATGCTATGGTTAATTTAATGGTAATTTCAAGGATTATAAGGACAGCTCGTGGAAATGCTCTACTAGTAGGTGTTGGCGGTTCAGGCAAACAGAGTCTAACAAGATTGGCTTCTTTTATTGCTAATTATAAGACGTTTCAAATTCAAATGACTCGGTAAAATTTAAAAAATTTCAATTCCACAACAAAAATATGTAAATAATTTTTTGTGTTTAAGTGTTTATAATGTTAGCAATCTAATGGAAGATTTGAAATATTTATATCGTGTGGCTGGACAGGAAGGTGTTGGTATAACATTTTTATTTACTGATAACGATATTAAAGAAGAAACATTTTTGGAAAGTCTCAATAATATTTTGAGTTCAGGAGAAATTGCCAATCTATTTGCTAAAGATGAACTTGATGAAATTCAATCCGAATTGATTCCTGTAATGAAGAAAGTTGCACCGAAACGTATACCGACCAATGATAATTTATATGACTTTTTTATTAATCGAGCACGTTCTAATTTGCACGTTGTTCTCTGTTTTTCACCGGTAAGTCCCCATGGTCACTTTTTCAAAAAATTAATAATTTTATACAATGTAAGGTTGGTGAGAAATTCCGCAATCGTGCCCTCAAATTCCCTGGTCTCATTTCTGGATGTACCATTCGATGGTTCTTCAGATGGCCATCCGATGCTCTAATTGAAGTTTCTCAACATTATTTAGAACCATTCCCTATTGTTTGTACACCGGATGTTAAACAAGAACTAATCTTAGTTATGGGTGAAATTCAAGATGCTGTAACTGAAATTTGTATCCAATATTTCGATAGGTATTGAAATTGTATTGAATTATCACCTTTTTTTTTGATGGAAATTCATATAAATCATAGATTTCGACGTATGTCACATGTTACACCGAAAACTTTCATATCATTCTTGGAATCGTATAAAGTACTTTATACAAAAAAAGTGGAAGAAATCAAAGCTTTAGATAAACGAATGCGTACAGGTCTAACTAAATTAGTTGAGGCTCAAGAGAATGTTGATGAATTGAAGAAAGAATTGGTCGTTAAAGAACAAGAAATGGAAGTTGCATCAGCTGCTGCTGAAAAAGTTAGTTTCCCTTCTCCATTAAACTATGATTATTGATTCGCCTTATAGGTATTGAATGAAGTAATGGCAGCCTCTGAAGTTACGCAAAAAATTAAAGAGGAAGCTACTGTAGTCAAAGAACGAGCCGAACATTTAGTAGAAATTATAAGTGTCGATCAACAGGAGGCTGAACGGAAACTGATGGCAGCAAAACCGGCATTAGAAGCAGCCGAACAAGCTCTTCTAGTATAATTAAAGAAATATATTAGGAAAACAATATAACAATTTTCTCTTGTAGACCATTAAAGCTAGTGATATTGCAACGGTTAGGAAATTAGGAAAACCACCTTTTCTGATTCTATTGATTTTGGATTGTGTTTTAATATATTTCAAACGGAAATTGGAACCGACTAAACCAGATTTTGAAAGAACATTTTTGTCAGCGTCATGGACTGAGGCACTTAAAGTGATGGCTGATACTGGATTTTTGAAAAAACTTCAAGAATATCCAAAAGATACAATCAATGCTGAAACGATTGATTTATTAGTTCCGTATTTTAATTATCCAATTTATAATTTTGAGACAGGTATGAAGGTTTGTGCGAATGTTGCTGGATTACTGTCGTGGACCAAAGCGATGGCTTCATTCTATGAAGTTAATGTTGAAGTTTTACCGTTAAAGGTAATTTTCCAAAAGATGTGAGATTTCTGAAATACTATAGAATTATTTTAGGCTAATTTGGCGATACAACAAGCTAAACTAAATAAAGCCGAAACTGAGCTGGCAAAAGCTATGGAATTATTGGCTGAAAAAGAGGAAGAAGTACGCCAGTGTCAGTTACAATATGAAGAAGCGATGAGATTTAGACAAGTATTTTGCAGGAAAACTAACTATCCGAGGAATTCTAAAGAACGTCTTCGTCTCCGTCTTCGTCTTCGTCATCTCCAATATCATCTTCGCGTGGTGACTGTTTTGGTGGTGGACGTCCGTACGGACTTGGCAATTCTGATGAACGTCTTTACAGACGTGCTGGCTCCTCCGACAAGGCTCTTTTATAATATTTAGCCCTTTGTTAACCACGTTTTAACCGCATATATTTATCCTTATTTCTATCTCTATCCTCTATGCTTATCTACTAATGGCTAAGTTTGTCAACTGTAAATGTGTGCGGAAAAGACGAAGAAGAAGACGAAGGTGACGGCTTGCTCAAAAAAGTCATTGTGACGATGGTGAAGATGAAGACGTTCTTTAGAATTCCACGGTATTAGGTTTTTGATTAACTTGTCGAGTCTTTTAGGCTGTTTTTGATGATGCTATGAAAGTTAAAAATAAAATGGATTCAGCAACAGCTCTAATAACAGGTTTAGCTGGTGAAAGAGTCCGATGGACGGAACAATTAGCTCAATTCAAAGCTGAAACGGATCGATTAGTTGGTGATATTGTATTATTGACGGCATTTTTGGGCTATACAGGACCGTTTAATCAAGAATTTAGGAATACATGTCAAAAACTATTCTTGGATTATGTTGTAAAGCATAAAATACCTGTTACGTTGAGTCTAAATCTGATCGAAAGCCTTACCGATATGGCAACGGTAAAATTGATGTTTTAATTTTTGGGTGACTAGGAGCGAGCTCTTAATTTTCTTATAGATTGGTGAATGGAATTTACAAGGTTTACCAACTGATGAACTTTCAATCCAGAATGGAATTATTGTTACGTCTGCATCAAGATATCCACTGTTGATTGATCCCCAAAATCAAGGAAAATCCTGGATTAAAAACAAAGAAAAAGAGAATAATTTAATTGTATCAACATTACATCATAAATATTTTCGAAATCATTTAGAAGATGCTGTTTCACTTGGTTATCCATTAATTATTGAAGATATAGCCGAAGAATTAGATCCAGTTTTAGATAATGTTCTTGAAAAGAATTACATCAAACTAGGAACATCGTATAAAGTAAAAATTAGTGATAAAGAAGTCGATATTAATTTTGATTTTCGTATTTATATTACAACGAAATTACCAAATCCTTCATATACACCGGAAATATTTGCTAGAACATCAGTGATTGATTTTACAGTTACAATGAAAGGTTTAGAAGATCAATTATTAGGACGTGTAATCGTTACTGAGAAAAAAGAATTGGAACAAGAACGAACGAAACTAATACGAGATGCCACAGCAAATAGAAGGAAAATGCAAGAACTGGAACAGAATTTATTGTACAAATTAACAACAATTCAAGGATCACTATTAGATGATCCCACTGTAATAGATGTTTTAAATACAACAAGGAGTACGGCGGATGAAGTGCGAGAAAAACTGATTATTGCAAAAGATACTGAATCGAAAATCAATATCGCTCGAGAAGAATTTCGGTAAATCGATCAATTTCTCTGGTAATTTGTCATTTTAGTTTAAAAAAACAAACAATTGTAGACCTGTTGCTACTCGTGGAAGTGTCCTGTATTTCTTGATCGTAAGTATGTCGTTGGTGAATAACATGTACCAGACTTCACTGGTTCAGTTTTTGGAAAGATTCGATATTTCTATGATCAGATCGGAGAAAAGTCCTATAAATAGCAGGTATTATTGCAACTTTCCCAAAACGATTCATTTTAAAATTCCTGTTTTTTTTTATTTTCACTGAAGACGAATCAACAATATTATTGAGTATCTAACACTCGAAATTTTCAAATTCATTTCGGTGGGTTTCTATGAACGACACAAATACATGTTTGTTTTATTGATGTGTTTGAAAATCGATTTAGAACGAAACTATATAACACACGATGAATTTCAAAATTTCATTAAAGCTGGTGCTGCTTTAGATCTTAATGCGTGTCCTTTGAAACCAGCTAAATGGATTACGGATATGACTTGGTTGAATTTATGTGAACTTTCAAATTTAAGACATTTCCAATATATTGTCCAACAAGTGACTGATAATAATAAACAATGGAAGTATTGGTTTGAACGAACAGCTCCTGAAGAAGCTGTAATTCCTGATGGATACAATAATCTTGATGTCTTCAGGAAACTATTACTGATCAGGTGACATTCGATCTTTTTCTGTGAAACACAGAGAATAATGTGACGTTATTCCGAGGAATTCTAAAGAACGTCTTGGTCTCCGTCTCCGTCTTCGTCATCTCCAATGTCATCTTCGCTTGATGACTTTTTTGGTGGCTCCGCCCACAAGGCTCTTTTGTAGTATTTTACCCCTTGTTAAGCACGTTTTAACCGCATATATCTATCCTTATTTCTATCTCTATCCTCTATGCTTACCTACCTGGATTTGTCAACTGTAACTGGGTGAAGAGGAGACGAAGGTGAGAACTTGCTCAAAAGACGAAGACGGAGACGGAGACGTTCTTCAAAATTCCAGTGATTGTTATTTTCTACCAAAATGTTGAAGTACCAAACCAGTTTTTCACCAAAGGGCTCAAATTGATGAGTGATGATACCTGAGTATTCCTTAGAAAAAGAATATAACTTCAATATTCTGATAGATAATGATGTTACATGTTTTGAACAGTGGTGTAGCTACAACCCCGCTAGTCCCTGGATCACAGGTGGCCCAGGCGAGCAGTTTTAATTATAATTGATGATGATTTGATATAAATATACAGAGGGGCCCAAAATTTGTAGTTACACCACTGTGCGGGAATGGAAATATTTTTTTTTGTGAAAACTATAGGGCATGGTGTCCGGATCGTACTATAGTACAAAGTCGCAAATACGTCGCCAATTCATTAGGACAGCCATTCTCTGAGCCGGTTATATTGAATTTACATCGTCTTTTTACTGAGTCGAGATCTTTAACACCGTTGATTTGCTTCTTAAGTATCGGTGCTGATCCAACACCATACATCGAACAATTGGCTAAACGTCTTGAATCGAAAGTCAAATCGATTTCTATGGGACAGGGTCAGGAGGTCCATGCAAGAAAATTGATGAGTGCAGCAATGAATGATGTACTGATTCTTATTTCTAACTGAAAACTACTTTATTGAGACGTTTTCAATAATTTCAGGGATTTTGGGCATTATTACAGAATTGTCACTTATCATTAGATTATATGAATGAAATTCTATTGATGTTCTTCGATTTAGAGAAAGGTATAGGATCGTATAATCCGGAATTTCGTTTATGGATCACTTGTGAACCGCACGATTTATTTCCAATAAGTCTCCTACAAATGAGTATTAAATTTACAAATGAAGCACCATCAGGAATACGAGCAGGTCTACAACGAACTTATCAATCAATGAATCAAGACTTGTTGGATTATTCAGATGCTTGGCAATATATACCATTAATTTATGCAATATCTTTTCTACATACTGTCGTACAAGAACGACGTAAATTCGGTCCTTTAGGTTGGAGTATACCGTATGAATTTAATTCAGCCGATTGGTTGGCCAGTTGTTTATTTACCCAGAATCATTTAGATGATATTGATCCAAAGAAAGGTGTTAATTGGTCGACTATAAGATATATGTTAGGTGAAGTCCATTATGGTGGAAGAGTTACTGATAATTTTGATAAAAGATTATTGAATACATTCATGAAAGTCTGGTTTGCTGATAGTCTATTTAGTGATGATTTTATGTTCTATCAAGGATATAAAGTTTATAAATTTAAAAATATACCAGAATATCTTTCATTGATTGAAACATTCTCACCGATAGATCCACCACAAGCTTATGGATTACATCCAAATGCGGATATCACGTAAATCACACATACAGGATGTTGCAGGCAATGGTGTGGTCAGACAGGCACAGGAGCAAACGAAATGGCAATCACTCATACATGGAGTGGACCGAGATAACAGCATACCAACTCCCCTCCTGTCATTTTCCCCTGCTCCCATTTGTACGATAACGATGCTGCTAATACATTGGCCCACTATCGTCCACAACATGTAGAGGGGGGAATCGTTGTGCTTTTTTCTCGCTTCCAGTCATGTATCTTATGATATGTCTGAGCACACCATTGCCTGCAACAACCGGTATATCTAACATTTTTATGTTAATCACAGATATCAGACGAATATAACACGGGCAATGTTTGATCAAATGTTGGCAATTCAACCGAAAGAGTCTTCGGGTAGTGGTGGCGAATCACGAGAAACTTTCGTTACAAGAATTGCTAATGATATGTTGGCGAAATTACCATCCAATTATGATCCATTCGAAGTAAAAGAAAGGTGAATTTCAGATTTTCGTTATACGCTTGTAAATTGTATATAAGAGATGCAATTTTAGATTGAAAATTATGGGTCATTTGAATCCTCTGAATATCTTCTTGCGTCAAGAGATCGATCGAATGCAGAAAGTCATCAATATAGTTAGAACAACACTTCGAGACCTATTATTAGCAATTGAAGGGATCATTATAATGAATGAAGTATTAAAAATAATATAAAACAAAATCCATACAAATTATCACTATTGTTTGTAATTTAGGCACTTCGTGATGCTCTCGATAGTATTTATGATGCTAAATTACCGGCTGTATGGAAGAGAGGTTCTTGGTTGGCAAGTAGTCTTGGTTTTTGGTTTACTGAACTTCTGGAACGTAATGAACAATTTAGTAATTGGTGTTTTAAAGGACGTCCGGCAACATTCTGGATGACCGGTTTCTTTAATCCTCAAGGATTTCTAACAGCTATGAAACAAGAAGTGGCTAGAGCACATAAAGGTTGGGCATTAGATCAAGTTGTTTTGATTAATGAAGTTACGAAAAATACTAAAGACGAGATTTCTGTACCACCTAGCGTAAATATAATCTACAATACAAAGCGGGGAACAAAGTTAATAATTAATTAATTAATTAAATAATTAATTAGGAAGGTGTATATGTTCATGGTTTATATTTGGATGGTGCTGGATGGGACCGAAGAAATAGTCGCCTTACTGAGTCTATAAATAAAGTCCTATATACCATGATTCCAGTCGTTTGGATTACAGCAATTTATACAGTAGAACCGAAACTGGCGTCAACTTATGTGGTGAGTTAATTAAAAGGTTTTTGGGGTTTCTTGTATAATATAAAATTATGGAAATTCTAGTGTCCTGTGTACAAGAAAATCAATAGAACTGACTTGAATTATATAACAGTATTGAGTTTAAATACGGTTAAACCGCCAGAACATTGGGTTCTTCGTGGAGTCGCTCTTCTATGCGACGTACAATAATTCTAATTATTTGTATTTCTAGTTTTTATTTGAAATAAATTGTTCTGAACGACTTGTGTTATCTTCAGAGTTCTTCGTTCCTTCTGCTTATTATCTGTTGAAGAGCTCCTATACAGGAACGGTTTTCCAAGTGCGAACATAAGCGAGAGTGATGGTCATAAGGTTCCTCATAAGTGGAAGCGAAATACTATTATACAGAGTAGCCGACGTCTACCAAACACAAGTTGAATCTAGAGTTGTACACATTCAAACACTGGAATAACAATAGGGTTCAGATAGAAATTGTAGGGTAACAGAGATGAAATGATGCGAACATTGCCATTCTTCACAAGTGCGACAGAGCCAACAAAATTCGCAACAGTTGCTCTTAGTAGCAAATCTTAATTAAACTAGATCAAAATGAAACTGTATATTTATAAGTATTAGAAACAACTACCACGGAATTTGAGTAGATTTTAAGAAAAGTCTATCCCAATATTATTTTACTATTTGACTACTATGTTCGGACTCCGACCGCCAATACTGTATAATCGCAAAAGTGGTTGAAAATTATATTCATTTGGATTCAAACACAACTCTACATCTTTATCTTTAAGGAGTTGCTTGGCAGTTAAAATCAGTTCAAACCAAATCCACATTTTTATCTTCATCTTCAGCTTCTCCCCACCCATTTACAGCTGACAAACTCGGCCAACAGTAGATAAGTTCACATAATAAAGGTCAGGTGTATAAACTTGCGTTAGAAACAAGGAGAGATATATGATTTAAATGTCCCGCTAAGCTTGATGGGCGAAGCAAGCAAATCCTTAAAGAGTGAGGACGCTTGAATTGAAATTTCTTTATCGATATCCATAAAGAGTGAGAAGAAGATGGAGATAACATTGAAGATGTAGAGTTGTGTTTGAATCCAACTGATTATTTCTACACAGAGCCGGACTGGCTTAGCTTGTCCCTGGGGGAATTTATAAGAAAAGACCACGTCTCTTTAGCTGATGATCAAAAAAAAAGTTCCCTAAAGTATTATCGGTGGCCCCTTAAACGCTATTTGGCCCTTATCCCCTCTATCCAGTCCGGCGCTGTCTCTACAGTAATAAAACCAACTCATAATTGGATCAATTTTTTAAATACAACACGTATTGATTTCACTTGAATCTAAAAATAAAACAACTTATCAAGAGCAACATTAAAGAGAATGTTTTATTACATTTTTTGTTGCATTAACGAGCCAACATTTCTCATTAATTTTTTTTTTAAGCAGCATTAATTACTTTATAGGAGAACCTAATATTTTTATACCGTAAGTCTGTTCAAATTACGTAATTTTATTAACCTGGTTGTCAAATCTCCATCAGTAAACCGTAAATTGTTGTTACGTAATTAATAGATGATAGTTTCGTGTTTAATAAAATATGTATTACTTGGTGTTCGTTTGCGTGACCATTACAACTCCGTGAAAGAATATTAAAGCGTGAATTTTACATTCGAACAACATGGAACAGGAGAGCAGAAAGACGTGGATCGTGTAAGTTTTGTAAGTTTCACAGTTTTTCTCGCGGAAAAAAACACGATGTTAATCAAATAGTTTCTCGCAGTGCAGGTGGGAGGCGGCAGTTTATAAAAAGTTGTATTTATAAAACATACATTTTTTTATTGAAATGAATTAATTAACACAATAATATGTTAGTTCTGGAAACCATCTGCTGGTATTTTATCAACTTTATAAAGATCAGTGAATAGTGTTAGGGCATTTTTTAGATCATAATGACACTCTTCAAGGCATCTAAAAAAAACAATTAAAATCTCGTTAATTATTCAATTAATTGCAAAAATATATACTTTTTCGCCCATTCTGTAGTTAAATTCGTAATTAGTTTCATAGCATTGATCATCTGTGTTTTCTGTTTTTGAGTTTGTGCTGCTGGCAGCATTTGTAGCCGGATTGGAATTTCATGTTTAAATGCTTTCGATTCTTGTGATGATAATGCATTAAATAAATGGATTTGTTCATTTATTATACAATATTCACCATTAATTGCTTCCAATACGAAACAACGATTAAAACCAAGCATTCGTTCGAAATCTTGTAAATTCTCAGGTAATTCACGAAATACTCCAGTTACTACAAGAACTGCACATTGGGTCTAGAAATTAGAAAATTCGATATAAAGTAAAACATCCCTTAAAAGTTCAACATACTGTATAATGGATCATATCAACTGTAAATGAATATGGGTCGTGTTCGGATGGTGGAAGTGTATTTAGTAAATCGATAATTGCCTTATCACCACAAAATAAATTTATATCATTACGGGATAAGTCAGCCAATGCCAATAAATTTCTAGAATGGGTTTTGTATTTTTTCAATCTGAAAGTAGAATAATCAGAGAAAATTTGGTTTGATTTTCTTCTACAATTAATGATTTACTGTGCATTTAATGAGGATAATTGCGATTGGTGATAATCAGCTGTTAATGAAAATAATGCATTTTTATGATAAAGTGATTTAAGAACTGCTCGATTTTTTGCATCATAATTTGTAAAATAATATTCGAGAAATTGATCAACTAGATCATAACCGGAATGATTGCACAAGAAATTCCGTCTAAATGGTGGGAAACCATGAGATTTCAATACAACTCCATCCTAAAAAAAATCCAATTAACTCTAATTATAATTATAAAGATAATTAATTACCAATTTCTCAATTTTGGGACAATACTCTTTAACACGTTGTACATAAGAATAATCATCGTAATTATCACATAATGGATTACCTTCTAACCAGAGTTCAGTGATTTTTAATTGACTCAAAGACTCCAATTCTGTTAAATTCATAATCTAAAAAAGAGGAAAAATTAGCAATTTTGCCCAATAATCACAATAAACTTACTAGGTTATTTCTTAAATCTAATTGAGTCACATTAACACCCCATATAGCTTCCATTGAGACAAGTGTTCTTATCTCATTGTTACTTAAAATTATTGTTTTTGGTTTCACTAATCGAGATAAATGTAGAACGTAGGACATTAATTTTGGTTGTGATAATATACAGAATTCAGTCAAATCTAAAAATTAGGAACGAAATTAGTTGTTTATGTAATGCAAACGATTAATTGTAAGAAACTGACCAGGATCTTGATAAAAATTGTCTAAATTCAATACAGAATCTGTTGTAGTGAATCTTTTCCTTATTATTTTAGATACATTTTTTGAAACATCAATTTTAACTTCATTAGTTGTTGAAAATCGTAGAATAATACTAATTTTGAACTAAAATGGCCTTAATTGAGTAACTGAATGTATTGAATAAGTAATCAATAAATTACATACTGGATTCATTTTATCGAGTGGATTTTCAATAATTAAATTATCTTTGCATAATTTCTCAATAGCTGGTCCACAATTTCGTGCTAGAAAATAACAATTCGGCTTGTCTTTCGTATAATAAACTGGTATTAAATCTAACGGTTGTACATGATCTAGAATTGCTTTCAATACAACATTACGGTCATAATCTTGAACATTGTGTATCTGAATGGGAAAAATATCGAAATTATTTCGAATAATTTGTAAAATAGATTATTTTACCATAAATTTATGCCAATAGACTGCACTATCAAGAATGTCTCGGTTCTTATAAATTACACCAGTTTGAATGGTATAGTCATTAACGTGGACTGCATATTGTGACTCTTGAATCTTACTAATATCAACATTTGTTACCGATTGTTCGTTATGAAATGAATTTGAAGACATTCTCTCATCCGGATTTTTCCTTCGTCGTCGTCTTCTTTTTTTCATCAAAATTGTAAAAATTTTGAGGTTATAATAAACTAACCTAACAATTTTGACGCTCTAACCATAGAGCCATCTATTGCATAAGTAATGAACTTAGAAAGAAAACGCGCATGTTAGGGTCCGTACACATCTTCCGGTTTACTTACGCGAGCCAAGTGCGGTTTTTGCTGTGTTGATAACAAAATACCAGTAAATAAATGGATCGTGAAATACTACTATTAAGTAGTAAAACTGCTTATTTTATGAGGAAACAGAAAACTGTGTAAGTAACTAATTGTGAACATCTCCCTCTATTTCTTACAACTTCTCTTTTAACACCTCATAGGCGTTGTTTTCTTATTTCTGTTCCTATAATCCCGATTTTTCACTCTCCACAAGCGAGGATATTCTGACAAATTTATTATCAACATCAGCGTTCAATTTGGTAGGAAATACGTGAGATAAAAATTACACCCTTGGCTTTTTGCCGCGTGTAAATTGACCGTAAGTCCGAGTAAAATTGGACCGTGTGTAGTAGCCTTAAAGCACTGTCCTTGAAGGTAAAACAGGAACCTGTATTCGTCCATGTGTCAAATTGAACTGTCAAAGTCAAAATTAGAAAAGTAAATGTTACATCATTAAAATATTTAATATTTAGCGATAAAAAGGGAATAATTGAACATGGGGGCAAATCATAGTAGAACGAGAAAACTAACTGTTGAAAATGATGATCCAACAAGTGTTATACGAGTTTCAGACGATGTAGTCCAACGTCTGCGAAACAGTCAGGGTAGGTTAGTTCAAAGAGACCGGTCCAATTTGTATCAAAATTTCCCTTAAATTTGTGCTGATTTGATCATAAGGACTGTGTCAACAAATATTTTCATTATTTCATTGAGTTAAACATTTGAATTTAGTGATTACATAATGTTTTGTGTAGGTACACGAACGAATCTTGAACAGCCTCCTCTACCGTCACCACAACAACAATATCAACAAATTCCTGTTCCTGCACCGCAATATATTTATGAACCAAGTGTTAATACATTACAACTACGTCAAGCTAATGTAGCTCAATTAAAGAAAAACGATCAATATTGGAAAGAACGATTGAAAAACTTACAAGAAAGTCATAATCGTATCGATGCAATTATCGAGAAAGAATGCAAAATAGCTGTAATAATTACGAATCAATAATCGCTTTTTCCACTTATAGATTTGATATTCAATGCATTTTTAGATTGAAGAATTAAAAGAACAAGAGAGAAAAGGTCCAATAAATCTACCACCATGTGATGAAACCAAAAAAGCTATTATGAATTGTTATAAACAATATCCAAATGAACCAATGCGTTGTGCAAGTATTGTGGAAGCTTTCCAACGATGTGTAGATACACAACGGCAACATGTCCTAACAAGTCGAGGTTGAATATATCGATCGATTAATTATTAATAGGAGAGACAATATTGAAGCTTTTTAGATGGAAGGTTTGTAAATAATAAATCAAACAACTTGATTAAATTTCAATTTTTTTTCCAATTTTAAATACAATTTCCACTCGTTTTTGTTTATAAATCTTCATTAGTCACGATTTGTCCCCATGTAATGAATACAATCACTGTAGACCATTGATGATAAGCTGCTGGATAACCTCGTTTCGTTTTTTTCGTTCGTTTATTATTATCATCTGCAATTATAGATTTTATTTAACAATTTGATTTCTCCAAAAAAACTTACCATCCGTATTTGAGGCATTAAAACAATCCCATCCAAGTTCACCATTCGCTTCTAAACCTAATAGTGGTGTATTTGGGAAGATACTATTAAAAATTTTCGATTCGTGACTTTTTTTCGCTTTCTCAGCACAACAAATTCTAAATGCAAAACTATTACTTCTGATAATAATTCGTCGTTTAAACTTAAAATAGAGCTTTGGTTTTTTTCGTATACTTTAGTGTTTTAAGAAATCTATTTACCGTTAATAGTTGTTCTTCAAATTCTTCATGTGTTAGACCAGTTATAACAACTGATGCAGCATCAAAAGTACTTTGACAATATTTGTCTTCGATAAAAGCTATACATAAGTGGTTTAATCTAGGTGATCCACGGTTTGTGGGACAATTTTCAGGGTATAGGAGTATTCTATGGATTACACCACCGCCGAAAGCACAACTTTTCCATTCTAGTCTAAAACAAAAACGAATTTAATTAGATTTTTGTGTAAATATTGACCAATTTACAAACATACTCTGGAATTAAACGTTCAAAAATTTTATAAATATTTTCACCTATATAATCTTTAGTAAATAATAGTAGAGATTTGATTTTTTCGTTTGGTTTAATATAATCATCGTGTATATTGGATGGATGACAATAAAATAACGAAATTCGTACATTTGGTATAGCTGGTAAGAAGAAACCATCAAATAATGGTATTGTTGATTTATTCATCACTTGTGTAGAAAAAAATGATGAAACACTAGGACAAGCTATAATACAATATTGTATTCCCTGAGGTACAACCTGATTAGCTAAAAATTCTGAAACTAAAAAATTTAAATCAATATTGTGTATGGAATAAGAACAGTTAAACTAACATTTAGTTTTCTTGGGTACAAAATGATCGTTTTCATGATAGCAAAAGCCATCACTCAATGAAATCTTACGATAATTGAATAAAATAATACCAACTTGGCTATTATTGTAATAGAAACGATTACTATGTTGAACACAACATTGTCGTTTTTTACGAAACACTGTTATCCAACTAATTTTTTTACGTTTCTCTAAGACTTTTCGTGCTGTTTCTTGCCATGATTTGTTTATCGATGATACTAATTTTAAATCGTTATAATCTAAATAGTTGAATATAATTTCTAATA
The DNA here is from genome assembly GCA_037464855.1 of Iselma pallidipennis. NCBI lineage: Eukaryota > Metazoa > Arthropoda > Insecta > Coleoptera > Meloidae > Iselma > Iselma pallidipennis. The sequence continues at coordinate 5,314 of JAZBHA010001507.1, read as the reverse complement.
GTGGATATACAGATTCTAAAGCTTCACCAAATTTAAAATCTTCTTTAATCGTCACTTGAACATGTGATTTTAATTGGCTGGTTTTATTGAAAGTTATACAAGGATGACCTTTACTACAATATGCCTGAAAAACTGAAAGATTATTTCTTAAAATTCAGAGAATTCTTAGGAATTACCATAATTGAATTACACTGAAATCCGATTGATAATTGATGAGAATTGTGTTGAATTTTCTAAACAAAAACTGTTATTTATTGCGAGACATGTAATTTTTTCCAAATTTTCATTGTATTTAAAGAATTTCTATTGTTTACAAAATAAGAAAATTTACATAACCTCAAAAATTTCACCTTGTCAAAATTGACGTTTATATTGCATAGTTGCCAGATGTTCTTGAGCATATCTATTACGTATTTTCTACCACAGTCTAAATTCAAACTTGGCGTCAATATAAATTGGAATATCAGTGTGCTGGGTATTTTCGTAGCAAGGTCCGAATATAAATATTTAAATTTCGCGCTAGCTCAAAAAGCGCCATCTTTTCAGAGTATGTGAAACTAAAAGTTATGTTGGTGTACCTGGTGCTGACAGCGCCATCTTCTCACACTCTTTGGACTAAAAGTTATGTTGGCCATGGTTTAGTATTTTGAAGCTTCATTGTTGGTAGCACTGCAGTGTCAACTGTCAAATTTTAACAAAGATAACCTAAAATGTTTTGTAGCAGGAAAAATGGGTATGTTATTATTAAATAAAACTAGATTTTATTATTAATATTTAACAGGACTAATGTTTTTCGTTTAAAAAAATAGCCTAAAATATTTTTGTTCAAAAGCTGTTTGTTTATTTGTATTCAAGCTTACATAACCTCTATCATTTTTTCAGGAATTGGAATTGGCTCACTAGAAAATTTGATACCACTTACCAAGGAGAGTCCTTTTACTGAGAACTTTTTCGCTTTGAATCCTATTTACAGTTGTAAAGGTAAATATTTATTTTAAAAAATTGAACAGTTATTGGTTTTTATCTGTAAAATTCGAGTTGTATTGATTCGACAAGCTTTTCCAAATGTAGAAAAGCAAATATTTGAATGTTCAAGCTTGGTTTTATGGGTGTTTAACGGAAGATCAATTAGAAATTAATGAAAATAAATCACAAATCTTTATAGGTATATCAGGGTCAAACAGTTACAGAAAAAACTGAACCGGCGTACCACAAAACGTAAGGCCAGAGATGAATTTTTGAGTGTAATTTTTAAAATTATTTTATTCAGTTATAGAATATGAGTCTGCGTCGATGATAGAATACTGACAGAAAAATATGGTAAGATAAAACAAAACTTGCAAAATAAATGAGAATTGAAAGAGAAAAATGGATAATTGGAAAACAAATTTATGTTCAATTCAAAACTTAAAACTCAGGAAATTGTCAATAAAAATTCAAAAGGTAAGAATTTATTTTTTTTTTTTTTAGCCAAAAAAGAAATTGAAATGAAAGTTTATTACTACAATCTAACAATAAAATAAAATTTGAAAATGTATTAACGTATTTAAAATGGTACTGGAAAACCGTGTCGGTATCATTGGAATGTTTTGGAAAAATCAAAACAAATCAAAGCTAACGATGAATTATTTCGAATTGCTACCGTCGTTGGTTCAGCTCTGAAAAGATTTTCATTAATTTTTATAAGGCATTTTAAAATTGATAAAACAAAATTTTAAGATTCAAATTATTCAATACTTTTCAAAGTGATAATGGAAATGCGAAACAAAAAATTCGTCTATAGATTTACATTTTGTTAAAACGTAAGTATTTTAAATTTCCCGCTGTATGAACAGTGCCATCTTTCCGCTAAATATAAATTTACAAATTACGTTGGTAGTCCTGATAGTGACAGCGCCATCTTCTCTTAAGCTTAGTACTAGAAATTGTGTTGGCAATGATTTAGTGTTTTATAGTTTTTTTGTTGCTAGCACTGGAATATCAACTGTCACTACTGTCAGTTGTATTTTCAAAAATTTGATGAAAGATAAAGCTTTTATAACAAAATATTATTTAAAATGAGTCGTTAAATTAAAGTATGTAATGAAACTAGTGATTTTTTCTAAAGTTTATATTAATTTATACCATTTTTGTAGGAATTCTTGACTTTCCTAACTAATTCTTAACTTGACTGGGAACGAAAATTTGGCATCAAATGGCACAGAAGAACGTTTTGTGAACACTAAAGATGTAATCACAGTGAGGAAATTTGAGCTTAAAAGCCCTCTTTATTGAAGCTTTTTCGATGTAAATTTTATGTAAAAATACAAAAGGTAAATGTTTATTGGCTAAAAGTTCAATAATTATGGCAATCAAACGGTCACAGTTATTTGATAACAGACCTGTGATGGTTTTATTGTTACACTTTTATGAAAGGATGAGGAGAATTGTTACTACTGTTGTAAAATGTTGAATTTATGATCTTTCAGGTTAAATGAAACTGATTGGTTCATTGGAATAAACGTCTGATATATTGTTTCTTGTAGACAAGGACTCATTAAGGATTAATAATAAGATAAATCAACGTTGATTCATGTTAAACCGATATTTTGTCAGATTTTACTCGAAAAAATGACCTCCAAGGTAATTAGTGTCTAAGTATACATCAAGATCAAATTACTATAAGATTAAGTGATATTTGTTGATCAAAAATGCTGTTTTTTGCATTGCGTTTGATTTATTTATTTATTTTTCTATAGGTAATGTAGAGAACGAACGGAAATGATAAGGAAAATAAGAAATACTGAAACAATGAAGTTGTTTACTATTAGTTCTACAATTCATGGAAAATTTCCAACGAAAGCCCAAGAGATAAGAGTGAATTTATTCTTTTAAGCAAAACAGAAGCATACGTAGTAATTGTAGCGGCAATAGTGGTAAGTGAAAACCAAAGTAATGCATTTGAATTCGTACTCAAGTAGGTTTGTATAAATTCATCTGATAAATCAATATTTTAATGGCAACACTTTCAGAAATTGTTAGGGTATTTATGAAAAAAATAATGTAGAGAATTTCTGATAGTAATTAGCAATTTTTCCTTTATATAAAATAAAAGTATCCGAACTTGTTGATAGGGGTGAAAATCTTTTTCTAGTTGATTAAATTATGAGGAGGCATCATAAAGAGACGATAACTGGACTTGAAAAATTCAATTATTCTTAGAATCCGGTAGTGGTAATAATAATTACAGTCGTTACTGATCATACAAAAACTAAAAAAAGCTAGAAAATCGAATAGAATATAAACGGCTCATGATTTAGGTGGCCCGAATTTCTTCAATATTTTTGTGATTAGTTTGAATTTGCCGCCGCTATGAACACCGCCATCTAGTTAGCAATAGTGAAGTTAAAAATCATGTTGGTAGTAGTCTAGTTCTTTATTTTTTAATGTTGGTTGCACTGACATTTCAATTGTCTTGTCAACTGTCACTGTCAGTTGTAAGTTTTCATTTGTGAAGTAATCAGCGTTTTAGAAAAAATTAATTTTATAAAAGCTAAAGTATGTTAATGTTTTTGGTTCAATGAAATACAGACTTTTCATTATTTAAAGAGATTATCAGACATAAATGTTCACGGTTACACCCATGTATTTATTTAGAAAAGTTGACCATAGTTGTGACATGCATTGTTTTTTCTTTACAGGGGAGGGCTTTAGCCTTTTCTCGTTGAATTTTGTTTAAAAATTTGAGAGGTAAGTTATTATTGAAGCAAGCTACTTGTTTTTAATCGTAAAATATTGAATTTTTTAAATCTTCCTTCCAGATGAAACAACATGGTTATACATATGATTGATATTGAAATGAAAGAAACGAATCAAATTATATTAAAACTCCATAATGTTGATATTTGTGGTTTAATGACATGCAGAGTTTATCATCTAAAACGATCTTTCAAGGTAAAAACTTAAGTTTACGCGTATTTGTTTATTTATACAAATTGGCGTTAGTTTCTCACAGTAATGTAGTTTAAAGATATAAATGGTATTTTCTTAGTGGAGAAAACTAGTCGTTTTTAACAGCAAAATGTTGAATTTGGAACAAAATCATGGTTACCTGATTGATAATGAAATGAACAACTCGTTTAATGATTACAGCTATTAAAATAACGTCCAGTATGTGCTTATGCAGATATTCAAATAAACGAGTATTTACGGGAAGATACTTTTATTGATTACTTAGAGATCACATTCTCAGTGCGCCAACGTTTAATGGTTGTTGTAACCAACGGTTTCTTACAAACTAACGAAATAAATGAACGATAATTCTCGTTAGATTGTTGGTTAGCACTTTCAAATAGATAATTTATTCGAAGAAACACATTCTAAGGTAATTAATTAATTAATGAGAAGATGTTGGATTTTTTTAGTTTTAACTCATCTGCTTTTGATTCTCACAGTCGTTGTACCATAATTAACGAGACGTATTTCAATTTACTGATAATCCCATTGTTCAGCATAGATACTGTGGTGATGGTCTTCATAAAATCAATAAAAATGCAGACTCTACAAAGGTAATTCTAGTTATGGTAGATATATATCTAGGACAAACAGTTCATTAATTAATTCTTTGTTATAGATATACCAGCTTGACGAAAGACTCTTCAACTACTACCCACGAGAGAAGCTCATCAACGAACCAGAGGAATTAATCATTATAAAGTTGCTGCTTGGAGTATGGAATGATTTCTATCGAAAATCAGAAGATTTTATTGTTTAAATGTTATCAGTTACATTGTGTTTGGAAAATACACTTATTTAATAAAGAAATTAGTAAATTATCTCTAGTTGTGTTTATTTGAGTCCTTCAAAATGCGTATGTAAATTAATATAAGAAGCAGAACTACCCTTGTCTTCTGGTTACCCTTGTTTTGAGCAGTTGAGTAAGTTAGAAGGGCTTGATTTTCTATTAGGGTCGCTGAGTGTAGGCAGAGGTAATAGGGGAGTGGAGAATTCGGATTATAATTGCTTAAAAATTGTCTAAATGTGTCGCTAAATACCTCTCCAAATAGCTCCTAATACTTCCTATTATAACCCTGAGACAGCACGCAATCTTTACGAAAAATTGCCTAAAATTTTCGATTTTGTATTAGGATCACATGAGTGACAGGAGGTATTCGGAAGAGGTATTAGGAGCAGGAATTTGGCGGGAAAATTTGAATTTTGGCGGGAAATTTGAAATTTTGCGCCAAAATTACTCCTAATACTTTCTCCGAATACCTCCTGTCACTCATGTGATCCTGATACAAAATCGAAAATTTTAGGCAATTTTTCGTAAAGA
>JAZBHA010001506.1:1062-19849 GCA_037464855.1 Iselma pallidipennis | reverse complement strand
ACATTCCTTCTCCGTCGTTGTATAGTGACGTTCACTTTTATTTAACGAGCGACTCGCGTACGCAACTACACAGTAACCCCTAAATCTGCCATACCTTTTACTAATTGATTCATCGATGTGGTAGCAGGGTGGCCAACTATATGTCAAATGCAACAAACAAACAAAAAATCCCAACTAATTTGTCGGGCAGTTTAATTCTAGCTCTCTTTCGCTATTAATGTAACTAAAATTAACGCGAGCACACACTCACACAGACACACCACATAATTAAATGTTCCAAATATAATTGCACCTGTTGGTTGGTTAGTTGGTTATTTAGTTCTTTCCTATTAGAGTGAGTTTCAATTAGTGATGAGTTTATAGCTATAATTAACACACGATGAAATAGCAACCCTCTATAAGGGCAAAAAAAACACCCAATGGTATAAAAGAGTAATTTATAGATAGTTAATTAATCAAATAAAGGGAGAAAATCTGTTATCACTATAGATTTTAATTAATCGTAAAAGTAATAATAATAGGACAATGTATTGAAAAAAAAAATTATTATGAAAAAAAACACGAGAAATATTGGTTGGTAGAAGACTTTAAAACATCGATTGACGATAATCACTAGGTTGGTTAGATTGGATCCACTACATAGAAAGAAAATATGGGTTTATCGATGGGTCTGGTAGAGAAGACATGGTCATGTTGTTGTTGTTGATGGAGTAAAATAAGTAAAATAACAGAAGCAAATACCGGCCCAGTAGGTTCATAGTTGCTATGAGAAAAGTGAGGATCTTCTATCTTAAGCCATGTCGACGATGATAATGATAATGATGATGATGATGATGATGGTAGTGATGATGATGATGGTCGGTCGGTCGGTTGGTTGGTTAGTTGGTGTGGATTCTACAATCAAATCGAATGAACGAACGACGAACGAGAGAAGATAACCGTCACCGGAAATTAACTTTTACTATCTACCCTAGAGGAGGCGGCACCGAGCCATTTATTATTGTTGCAATAAATGTATATACAAGGTATACCGCAGCCCATCCATGTGAAACGGTCCATCTATAAATTTTTATGCCCAAAAATAATAATAATAAATACCTAAATATATTAAGAATTGAGGAGAGAGGAGAAAAAAAGATCGAAAATTTACGAAATATATATGTTTGATAGATACAAATGGGTTGTAATAAATCTTCAATTTAACGGACTAGGAAGGAATTTTTCAATTTTTAACTACAACAACATTAAATTTGGCTCTTCTGTGAGATTGATTGCCAATCGGTAAATTCGATAATTCGTTCGGGAGGTTTTGTCTTTTGACCGGTTTCGGTTCTTTAAAAGTCATCATCAGCAGAATCAAAACTGGTTATGTCATTGATAAATAAACTTCAATAATACAGAAAGATCCCCCTTCCCACACATATAAATCGATCAAACAGTAATCCATTGTTGTCTAACATGACCACTTGGTCGTATTACAGAGATATGCAACTTTTAAAAACCATCATCATCAGTACCGAAACCGGTTATTTTGATAAATAAACTTCAATAATACGGATAATACTAAAGTAATGATAACTGGCAGAAATCGATTGAACAGTACCTACCTAGTCCGTTTTCTTTTTTCTTTCAAATTGCAGTAAGTTTGCACAGCGTGGGATAAGGAGAGATGTCGTAATCTATGAAGCCCTAAGTAGTAAGTCCTTTCTACAACTCTCATCTTTCCCAACGGCATTCAAACACTAATAGCACTAGGAAAAACCCCACAGATAATAGTAGCATGATGCTGATAGATAGAAGCAGGACCGGACTGCGCGGAGGATAGGGAACCGGTGAGCCTCTAGGGCCAACTTTTTTCCTGTTGTCAGCTGAAGAGAAGTGTTTTTTTCTTGTAGCCTCTCTCCCGGGCTAAAAGTAGGCCAGTCCGGTCCTGAACAGTAGTCCGTTAAATTGAGATAATAGTATCAAATGACTGGGTGAAAAAATATATAATAAATATCGTCAATTTTTCATGTTAAAACCAATAATTTGATGATTAGATAGATGAATATGTAATATAATTGGGTCATAATTCATAAATATTATAAAAAGACTTGGGGCGATTAGTTTATAGTTTATTTCCTTCTTTTAATAAAAACAGAAGCTGTATGTCTAATAGCAATAATAATACGTTTACCCCACGCATTTAACTTTGAATAATTCATAACTCTCGTAATAATAATAATAATGATAATAATAATTGTTATCAATCATTATTATTATTATTGATTATTTAAGCGCAATAACACCAAAGAAGAGTCTAGAGTCGAGAGAAACTGTAGAAGTTGCAATGTAAAATAAAAACCCTCCACCACCACCACCCCCATCAACCACAATTCTGCTAAAAAAAAAAACAAACAGAAGGGTGGACAAACTTTAAATGGAGTAAAATTGATAGAAGAGGGTTGTGTTTGGTGAGACGACACCGACGATGATCATGATGACGTCGAATTCCGGGGGGTGGGGGGGGGGGGGGGTAGGTGAAATGTCTGGACGGCGGCGCACAAAAGGAATTAAATAAAGCTCTCTGATGGAGGAAGATAAGTTATTATACTTTGAAAAAGTTTTCCGGCTAAGAGAAGTTTTGTCTTCAAGACTTCGCCAACGTAATCGAAATGAATTTCCCGAAGTTTTTTTGGTATTTTCTTTTTAACTTTTCTATATAATCCGTTAAATTGAAGAACACAGACGATTTTTTTTGTGTAAAATCTGATCCTTTATTCAAACTTGGCTAAAAACAGACAAAAAAAAACACAATAATTTATCATAAAACAGATATATAAAAGGCAGTTTTTTTGTTAAATTCACATTTCCCATTAGTCATTATTTTTACTTAAAAAAAAAAAACAATACAAATTATAATCAAACTGGGAACTTGTGTGGCTACTAAGGTTTTGGTGATATTATTTTTTAATTATTTCCTAGAAAAAATTGTACTACCAATACTCAGTGGCGGATCCACTATGAAACTAATGAAACTCAAGTTTCAGGGCCCCTTAGCTAAAGCTCGATAATACAATCGTTTTTTTAGTGTGTACGTCACCGAGGGGGTCCCTCAAAAAACATAAGCATCAAGGCCCTCAAATGCCTGAATCCACCACTGTCAATACTACAAATTACAAATAAATTATTTTTTAAATAAAATCAAATTGTATAACAATTTTGGGGTGAAATTATCAATAAAAAAACAACATCAATACGCTAACCATGGATGATGTCTTAGAGATTCCTTTGATCGGTCACCATAATCATACGTTAATTCTTCACCCACTTTTATATCATCTTTAGCTAATAATACCAAACGTGGTTTATTGTCGACAAATACAGTTCTTGTTATTAAATTTCCATTTCTGGAATGATTCACTAAACGTCCAAGTTTACCAGTCTCGGCTGTAGCATCGACACTGTAAAACAAAAACCCACAAAAATTAGAACAAAAACAACAAAAAGCATATTCGTGAGTCTCTCTCATAATCAGACCGATCTCAAACTTTATAGTAACGTCTATGAGACCAATAGATACGCTAACGTTAAATCCTATTGGAAAAAGAGAAACGATTGCGTATAACCTTCTTTTTCTAACACGAATTAACGTTATTATTAGCATGAGGTTACTTCATCCCCATCTATTTGGAATCGGGTGTCATTTTCTACCAAACTGTTGGGGCACCAAGTTAGTACTGACTTTCAGTGTTTCGTCACCTGCATAAACAGGTTTAGCGCCTCAAAATTTGGTAGAAAATAATATCAGATTCTTCCAAACGTTACTATAAAGTTTTTCCAAAAAAAAAATTAATGATACATTACCAATACTGTTGGTTGTTATGTTTAAAATAATACATATAACATCCAGCATTTTTATCCTGTGCATATTTGGATTCACGTTTTTTCGCTTCAGCTATGTCAATCAGATCACCACTATATTCAACAACAAAATCACCTTTATTGAATGGACGACATGTGACGACGCCACGACCTTTTCCTTTAAAATCTCTCACCTAAACAACAACAACAAACATATATAGAAAACAGTCAAACAAATAGAAACATACAATATACTCTCGATTATCCACTTTACGATGGTGTGGTGTTCATGTAGACGCACCGAACATTGCACCGCCAAGATCATCGCTTCACACGCCTATTATCAAACCTTCTACTTATTATACTTCATTCAGAGATATTTTTAATGTCTTAGGAGAGTAATTACTATTGTTGATCGCAATTAGGAGTATTAATACGGCTTGTAACAGGACAGGTAGTTGCAACAAACTCAAGAAACCTTTCTAGAGTGCTTGAGATCTATTCTATTTCAAAAATATTCTATAAAACCGTGTGCCATGAACAGTTACAGGTGTTTCATGAATTTAAAAGTTTGAGCAGCAACACTGGTATTAAAGCAGTGGCATAACTACCGTGAGGCACGGAGACACCTGCCTCCGGGCCCATGCATGTAAGGTTCCCACCGGACCCGCTTGACTTAAAAAGTGGATTAAAACATCCATTCTTCAGCTGCTACTACATTAAGCTTGTTGATTTGCGTGTGTATTTGTGGGTGATTTTGTACAGTTAGGTGACCACTGTTTATTACTTGTTTTCAGTGATTAATTAGTTTAGTGTTTAGTAGTTGTATTATTGTGCACAGTATGAAGAATTAGAAGCCAATTTTTTTCTTTCTTTGACCCCTTAAAATACCCCTATCGTACTCTATTCTCCATAGAGATGATAAGGTTTAAATATTGTAAGGGATTTCAATTACACCCTGTATAGATAATGGGCCCATTACAAAACTGCCTCCGGGCCTCAAATTTGAAGTTACGCCACTGTATCAAAGTATAAAATTGTAGGTTGTATGTAATATTTTTAAGTACTGATCTGGCCGACAACATCTAAAAGGCGTGAACAAAGTCAAGTCAAGTCAAGTCAAATCCAAATATCTCTGAACCAACTATAAACGGAAGAGTGCGCAGCTAGGGTCGGTGTGCTGTTCGATGCATCAACATGAACACACCCTAATGATATGTTTTTCCCCCGATAATTGAGAGTATATTGTGCAAAGAGACAAAGAACAACCATCTTTACCTCTAAACCTTCTTCAATTTCATTCCTCAATAATTGTTCTAAACTACGTTGTTTCTCTTCCAATACGATTTTTTTCGTTTTACGTACAGATCTACGTACTGGAAAATATTCTGTCAATTTGGTGTCTTTTAATTGATTTTTTTCGATTCCTGTATCTTGTTGTACTGTTAAATTATCCAATCTATAAAAAAATATATAAATTAGTAATTATATTCACAAAAATAATCAAATTAATCCAACTTTTTCTTATTATTTTTGGGATTTTTCTCTTGTACCGATGCTTGAATTTCATCTTTTGGTTGTTCTGTCGTTTCTACTGTTGTTGTTGTTGCAGTTGTTGTTGTTGTAGTTGTTGTTAAATCATCATCAATATGCAATTCTATACGATGTGGTGTTGCTGGTGATACAATTTCTTTTCCATTAACAAAACCATTTGTTTTATTCGATACTACTGGTGTTTTTGGTGTTTCATCAACTGTCAAAAAAATAATCAAAAAACAACACACAAAATTAGGGGTTTTTATCAAAATTTCCAGTAATATTTACAAGCAGATAAAAGAAAAATTATCGAAAACATGACCGATTCTAGTACAGAATTACATGATAACGATAAAATGATTATGAATCTTTTAAAACAATTACATGAACAACGTAACGATATCAATTTTTTAATAGAACGTCAACAATCTGAACGAAACAAACTACAAAACGATATAGAAAAATTTACATTTAAATTATCACTAGTAAGACTGAATGACAATTTACTCTCGATTATTCGACAGCTTGACGGATAATCGAGTACACAAATCATCCACAAAGTACGGATAAACGAGAGTAAACTGTATCTAAACCCAAATCACTAATAAAGAATAATTAAAAAGATTAACCGCAGCTTGGTGCAACGAATTAAAATACGTACATATTACGATCGTATGATACAAGAAATTGAAGAAAATCATAAAAATTTTGTAAAACAATCAACAAAATTACTAACAAATTTTGCCGAAGAAGCTAGAAAATTAGAAGAAATTATCGATAAAAAAATTGGAACAAATCAAGAAATAACACCAGATATAGATGAAGAAAAATCTGTAGGTAATGAAGAATCAAATCTCGATTTAACAGATCACTTAAGGTCCGTTAAATCGAATATTTACATTAATTTACAACTAGAGGAAAGTTTTCTCTAAAGAACAGGAACGAAGGAGTTTTCTTAATTTCTTTCCTATGTGTGATGAAAAACAAGAAAACGTTGGAAGACAAAAATCGCTCTCCATACACTCGATTATCCGTAAATTCCCCTATAACTACTATTCGAATAATCGGGGGTTTAGGGTGATTTTATACATAAAATAATGTATTTTTCTGTTATCAGTATCTTCGGATTTGACTGGGAAGATGGTGTGTGATAACAAACCACAAATAATCACAGATATAATCCAGATAAATATGAATCAGATACCTGTGATACAACATGGTGTATATAGTTATGATGGTACTAGTCATGGTACGAGGAAAAAACTCAAGAATAATTACCTAAATTTAACCCATTCGATAAATCTCCATTACATAAATCAATACCATTATTGTTATCATTAAAAATTATTGAATTTTTCTCGAATTTCTCATAATCTAAATCCAATAATATTGATTGAGAATTGCCACGATGTGTCTGTTGTTTTTTTGGTGTTTCAATCTGTACCATTTCTACAGGTTTATCATCATTATCCATCTTTACTGTCTACAATCAATCAAAAGAAATACTCTATTAATTAAAAAAAAATGATTGATTGAAATAGCGTAGAACTCGGTTATAACGACACTCATGCGATGTAGAAACTAGTGACGTTATAGTCGAGTTTTAAATCAACTGTGTGTGGAGGTTTGTCGTAATAGCCGACGTGTCGTTATAACCGAGTTGTACTATAATTGATTTATTTACCTGAAAGAACCTTGTAATACTTTTGGTGGTTTTTTTCGTTTCGTTAATTTTACCATTCAACTGATTAGTTCTAGGACGACGTTTCGGATTTGGTGAACAACAATCATCGGTCCGGGGACACGCCACCATAGCTCGATCCCTTCGCCCTTAATTACACAAAAATAATAATAATACTAATGATGACTGATAATAAATTGAGGTTATGTTGCAGTAAACAAATTGACATGAAACCCTTTTGGGTTAAAAATCAAGCAAATTATTGGAATTTTGAGCAATTTTGGAGCAAATAATCGACTATTCTTATCAGTTCATGTGAATTTTGTTTAAATAATTGGATTAATTCCATAAAATCTGTTGTTTTATTTCGACAAAATGGCCGAAATTTCCAACCATAAATAATGGAAAATTTGGGTGTTTTAATGGGAATTGTATAAAAAATCCAACTTACCTCGAACCATTTTCATGGAAATTCTTCAAAAAACTCAACAATTTCCACCGGAAAAACCGTTATCAATCGAAAATTCTAGCAACCCACAAAACAACAATAACACAACCCTTAAATACATTAAACTATTAATCGAGAGATTTCCCGGAAAATTTTCACGAAAACTTTACATTATTGTTTATTAAATGAATTAGTTAATAAATTTATTTTTGTTAATAAAAGAAAAGAAATTATAAATGAAACTTGAAGAAGCTTCCCCAGGTGGGCCAAGTCAAAAATCAACTAAATTCTGATTGGTCAATCGTCAGTCACGTGGCATACAATAAACAACCGAGTAATCGATAATACAGGAAACTATCATATCATAGAGTGCTGATTGGTCAATTGATGATCACGTGGTATACAACAAATCGATAAAACAGGAAACTAGTCGAATACACGATTCTGATTGGATATTTCGTAATATACGAGGGAAATTTGAATTGTTGCGAATTACAGGTGGTTGAGGGTGCAAAAAATTTAGAAAAAAAACAATTAAATTTTGGCAATCATTAACCATGTATTACTACATTAAGAAATTACAGTATGAAAATAAAGGGTAAGAGCAATTACAGGATAATAATAATTATTTTTTTTTGTTGTTAAATTCATCGTACATTTAGAAAACACAGTAATCAATCTAATTAAGCTATTTTTTGAATTAATTAATCCCAAAATTATAGAGTAAAATTAAGCGATATTTATAATTTAGTCCTTCTAAATTTTGGCTCCAAAAAAAAAAATTATCATAATAGCTCACCCCATTGATTATAAAAAAATATAATCTTCAAGACACACGAAAAGAAAAATTCTTATAATTCATACCAAAAAACCATTATATCAGGGGAATATGGACCATTTATTCCAATTTTTACCAAGGATTTAGCTTACGTTTCGTCCATTATTCAGAGCATCATCAGGACTACAATGTAACACTTGTGTAATTGTAGCCCTGATGATGCCCTCAATAAATGGTCCATATTCCTGATATAATTGTTTCACTGAAATTCTTATAAGTTTTATAATAATTGTCGAAAATCCAGCGACCATATTACTAGTATAGTGATGGAATGTTTCTCTATTTTTGTTTGAAAAAAGTGCCAAATCTAAATTTTTTTTTTAGTTCTTCTAAATGTTAATTGGCAGTTTATATTTTTATTATTTGTTGCAACGAAACGAGTAAAATTCATTTAAAAGAACTAAATTTGTTATCACGAGAGTTAGATTTTATGAATAACTGGACGTTATTAATTGTCGGATGATAAGATCCACTGCAAGCATTCCATCAATAATTATTCTTTGTGTTTTTTCCTTTATGAAATAGAATCTTTTTTTTTGTTAAACAAAAATCAATAATAAAATGTACATTCAATTATATTATAACAAGACTTAAGTATAATTCTTTTAAGTAAAGTTGACTTATAATATACAGATTAACAATTTATGGAATAAAAGGTTTTAAATATATAATATATACTTCTTTTTTTTTGTCCTCAATTCTTTTTAATAATGAATATATTTAGCAACAAACACGTAAGGGTAGAAATGGGGAGGTTTCTCTGTTTTTAAAAGGGAACAAATCTTCCAAATAGTTTCGTTAAGTGACAGAAATATAGAGAAGATAGCCGGAAATCTTAAAGAAATGTTGATTTATTCTGCTTGTTTTTTTATACAAAAAAACCAAATTGTTAATTTTCTAAAAGTGCAATCGAATAACTGAGAAAAAACCATAAAAACTGCATTAATTATCATAAGGAAGCAGTTAATTATGCTGTCTATTTGTGCGTTTTATCATCAACCTTATCTATAAGAATTAGAAATATAATCAAATCAACATTTCCCTAAACATTATTATTATTATTAATATTATCATTATTATTATTATTAGTAATATTAGTATTCTTAAAGAAAGGAATTATTTCTAGAAAAAGAATAAAAAATAAAAACAATTTATATCAACAAAAAAAATCATATAATTCCACTAATTAATTTGTTTTTTTTTAATATATAAATTAATTAATTAATTAATCAATTAATTGGCTCAAATTTCGAGAAATTCAAGATACAATGTTCAAAATAAAACATTTTTTTTTTAATTATGAGTATGTGTTAGAGAAGAAACTATTAATTGAAATCAATAAATATCTGAGTGAGCTGCAAATTGTTGTTCTTCTTTTCATTAATTGTTGTTTTGTGTTGATTTTGTTGTCTGGAATACTGTAGGAATGGTAATTTTTTGTTTTTTTTTTTTTTTTGTTTTCCTAAAGATGGAAGAAGAAGAAGAAGAAATAAAAAAATAAGAGGAAAATTAGCCGCTCTTAAACAACAATATCGCCACTTGTCCCAAATAGAAATAAATGAAATGACGGGTTTCATGTGTTACATAAGACCCGAAATTTCTACCAACAATACAGTGCCACGTTGGATTGTATTTCTTGTCGAATTCTTTCTTGATATAAGCAGCAATGTCCTGCAAAAACAAATATTTAAGTCAAATAGATGATAATGTGGTATTGGATTTGTAAGTCGGGAAGTTCTTAGAGTTCCTTCTTACAACCCTAAACCTTTAATCAAGCCCTGAATGTCCCTCTGTGTACCTCCTGAGGTTCGATAAGCGCCAGAATTTTTTTATAATGCAACCACCAATTCGTCTCTTCTAGCAGAGTTTCGCAAAGACAAAGTATAATGTGTTGCCTATAATGCAATTTTCACATTAATTAGCAATTGAATTTTTAAAGAATGCAACCACCAATTCGTCTCTTGTAGTGGAGCTATGCAAAGTGAAAGTATAACGTGTTGCCTATAATGCAATTTTCGAATTTTTCAACGCGGGAATTTCAAAATGTGACAGACTATAGGAAGTGCATCCTAAAAGGCACAAAAGGCACAATAATGTATTTGTTAGCCGAGAAGACTTGACTTTGATCTGAATCCCACCGATTATTATCAGTTCGCAATAATACGAATCGTACAGTTGTTCTTGAACTGCGACTGTGAAAGTTAATAATCAGGGGCCCGCTACTTTAGTACATTTATAGGCATCGGTTAGCGATAATACTGTCCCCGGCCAGTCCTGGACTGTCACTCGTCTTGAATTCAACAAAATTCAATAATTAACCAACAATATAAGTGTTAATAGTCAGTCAGATCCTAATTTGGCGCGAAATTGAACAGACAACAGTCACGAACTCTACATTATCTGTACTTTTACAAAAATAGACTAAATGGCCTTGTTCATTTCTCAATGCCATCAGTTATTATTTATATTCAGCCATCTATTCAATTTAATAACATGGTAAACAATAAGATAATAAATAATTTAAATAAATAACAAAATGGGAAAGAATGTACTGCTTATATGTAGAGATTAAAAGTACGTAAAGTAATTTAAATGTAATTAAGCTAAATTGTGATTAAATGAGATATTTTGGTTGAAAAATTATGTTTAAAAAAGACCACTTTAAACAAACATTATTGTTAATCCAAACAAAATTATAACTATTTGAAATTAATGTTGAAATTAAAATAAACAGTAAACGAATTTTCTAGACGAATTTCCCCATAATTCCATTATCATTACAAGCCCACCCACCTGTAGCTGTAGCTGTATTAATCTCTCCCTCACAATTACATAAATGAATTATTATTAGAGTATTTTTTTCAAAAATCTATAGAAAACACAGCTTCTATCTCTCTGTTTCAACAAGAAATCAATAAAATCCTCAATAAAGGTACATTGAACAATGAAAATTGTGACGACAAGTCGGTGGCAATCAGGCAGAGAACGTGAGATTTATTCCGAAAAAGTGTAGGTAGAAGTGTTGTACGTGGATGCAATTTTTAAGTACATTTTTCTGTCTATTCAACGGAAATCGGAAACAGATTCAATTACAGGTAGCCCCAAATTATAGGAGGCAACAAATTGTGTGGACTTCCCCGTCAATGAAGCTTAAACTTCTAAGGGAGCCCCTAAATCACCCAATTTCTATAAAGGATTCATCATCACCTTTTCAATGTTGTATTTCTCAATGGCTTGTGTGGCACAATCAACAGCATCCTGCTGCATATCTTCACTCATATCAGCATTTTTGATGACTGCTTTACGATCGGTCATCTTGTTCTTCTTTTTGTTCTGATTATTTGACCTGAAACATGATAATAAAAGTTTCAATAAAATCCGACAATTTTCACCTATTATTATTGGTATTATTGGTATAATTTATGAAATTGTGGCCACCTTCTTGGTACATTCTTGAGACGAACAGTAGCCCTGGCCACAATTTCGCCCATAATTATCAAACAAAACTGGCACAACCATGCTCTAGTTTTATCAATAAAATCATTTTTCCCCGATTAAAAAATATGGGACAGACACACACACACACACATAGTTCTAAGATATGTACATGCAACCCGGGGGGCCACCACCAAGCCACCACCACCACCCCCAACCACTATCATATCAGTAAACCACCACCGCATATCAATCAAAAATCTAGAATTGATTGGGGAAACCAATTAATGTGTACTTACGTGAAATTTATAAATAAATTATTATTTGATTTAAATTTTTAGCACAAATTATCGTGTGTTGTGTTTTTTTTTTTGACAAAATAATTTTCTCCCTTATCAATTTTTTGTTTCTTGTTTTTTTTTTGTTTCTGGTCACAGCCACCACGATTTTTTCGACTTGTACCTTGTCGCGGATAAATAACTAAAAATATCTGTCTTGTAATTGGATGAATTCTAGAGGGATCTGGCAGTGGTATCTGGCAACTAGATTGTGATTGGTTGGAGAACGTCAAGGTCGTTCATACCAGTGGCGTATCGTATCACTAACTGACAGGACAATTTTTAATTTTTTTGAATAAATTTAATTGCCATCCTATTCCTGTAATAATCAGCCCTTTTCGATGATAAAATACAAATAATAATAGTAATGATAATAATAAGCAACATGCAACCAACAACATCATTAAAAATAAAATACCAAAAAAAACCATCATGCTTTTCAGGTTTTTTATTTTTTTGGTGGAGGAAAAAATGAAATTAACGTAAAAAAAAATCAAATTAATTACCAATTGATTGTTAATTTAATGTTGTCTGAAAATGTGGCTTTTATAGTACTGCTCATTCAACACAATGTGGAAGACGCTAAAAGCAATAAAAAGAGAAAAATATATTCCACCCCCGGATTGAATTCAAAATAGGTTTTTAGGGACAATTAGGGGAGAAAACCAAAAACAAAAATTTTTGTGAAAAAATACCATGCATTGTTTGATTAATATTTTTGCGATTCGATTTATAGGTATTAGACTTACTTTTCTGTAAATTATGGCAATTTTTGTATTCTTGTTGTTTGGTTTGGTGATGAATAATTTAAATTAATAGAAAACAAATGGTTGAAATTTCCGCTTTTATTATCACTATGATTTCATTTGGACCCAATAAAACACACGAAAGACAAGTATATATTATATGCTATACTATAATAATAAATTTTCAGTCAAGGAGAAAACCGGATCGATAAGACGCTATGGCGCAATCCCGCATCGATCTCAAAATCAAATTTGCCGCCATAATATACCGGAAAAATGCAGTTAATTGTAGCGCTTTCTTAACTTACACTAGTTACACCTATTTCTACATTTTTGCAACAATTTTGCTAATACTAGCGATTTTTACGTGTTAATTAATTACAAATATCAATTACAATTTAAACGTTGATTTGTTATGTTATTTATAAAATTTATTGTGCCGCATCCACCATTTTTGTAAGGATAAATGTAGCAATTGGTGCACTAGCGCTACAAGTAGACTTGACTCAACATAACCGGCCCGTTTTTTTATTCAACACATTGACTATGTTAACAACACAAATCTACCAAACTCTTTTATTATTTATTAATAATAGAAAGTGATGAAATCAGTGGCGTGCGGTGACATTTACTGATAGGGAAGCTGTGTTTCCATAAAATTTATAAACAAATACTAAAAATTAGAAAAATACTACGAACGCCTAGTGGATAGAATCAGTGGAAGCGTCATGCGATATTTTGGTGTGCAGCATCCACGAGCTAAACCGTGGGAGGTTGATAATCTTTAAAGCGCATGCGCGAATGCGTATAATCCGGCTACTTCACGCGACGAATATATTTTTGCCGTGGAAGCTATCACGTATTTAACAATACAGCGCTTCCATTGGGAATATGCATATATGAATCAGCTCTTCCCGCCGCGACAGTCTGTCTCATGTTATCATCTGGTGAACATCCTAAGTATATTCTTTGTTTTCGTCTTTTCAAATAAACCATTTACAAGTACAATGCATTACGTTTTGTTCACAAGGAGAACATAAATATTCTGCCAAAAATAATAGCGCAATATGTATTTATTATTTATATTTTAGAAAATACAAGGGAAGCGGCGCTTCCACAGCTTCCATGGACTGCACGCCACTGGATGAAATCCGTCACATCTGTTCTTAAAGTCAGCAAATAATTACTGATGGACCCAGCACCTCTGTTAACCTGGGAAAGTGGGAAAAATTCAAATTCAAATTTACTATGGTTGCGCAGTATTGGAGCGCTGCTTTACTTACAAATCAACAGAGTCAAATGGGAAGTGGTGACCGTTTTGGTATTTATGGTATTTATGAACAGAAAACACACCAAAGCAGTACGATCTAATCACTAGCGGCACATGTTCTATTATACGAAATCACATCATTAAGCTCCCGGTGGATTACTTCTCGAGATAGGATTAGTGGAGTAACTACCGGGAAGCAGGAAGGCACTTGATTCCGAGCCTGAAAGTCGATTCTTTGCAATTTTTTCACCCCATTTAAGAGATAAGAAAGGTTGTATTTTCAGTCGCCGTGGGCCAAATTTCAAGTTACGCCACTGGATAGGATGTATAATAGAGCGCTATTTTATAGTAGCCCCAAAAACAATGGTTGAAGGATTTGAGGTGCACAGGGGCAAAATATATTCGCACTGGAGATGGTTCTATGGCTTTGGTGCGCTACTTTAGGTGCACAGGTTAATTCCTCTTGCCCTACCATCCCGAATGTGACTGCGAGTGTGCGATCCATTACGGATAGATTCCATCAATAATCTAGTCGAATTTAAAAACACACCAAAATTTGGCGCATCCACCATTTTTGTGCGGATAAATGTAGCAACTGGTCCATAACGCTACAAATAGACTTGATATTAAACATAACCTCAATCAATTTTGACTTACGATTAAATCGTTTCATTAATCTTAATTAAAATATTTACAAAAAAAATAGATAAGTAAGTAATTAAAGTAAAAAAGTAAATTGAAATTAAACGTCGTAATTAATTGAAAAATCAAAAAAAAACAACAATGAAATCATTTAATAGATTTCGTAAATTTGCAACAAGTTTAAGTGTAATCGTTGGTACTTGTGGTTATTATTATTATTATTTAAATTATAATGAAAAAAATAAAGTATTTGCATCGTGGACAACAAATTATGAACCATCAATGTGTGGCAGATGGGATGATAATTGGGACAGGTACCATTTCCTTCTAATTAAAATAAAATTTCAAAACGAAAAAACTAACAAGTTTCTCTAATTTTTAGACGATCACCAAAATTCTTAAAACATCCAAAATATGCATCTGAAAATAATGTTGATAAGAATAATAATAATAATGAAGAACAAGTAGTAAAAACTAAAGCTATACGTCATTTAATTTTGGTAAGACATGGTCAATATAATGTAAACGGTGAAACTGATGAGAGAAGAACTCTAACAAATCTAGGCCGGTTACAAGCATCATTAACTGGCAAACGTTTAGAAGATTTAGGTATGGATCTTGATAATTCTATACAGTACGATCTACAATAAAGTGTGCCAAACGTATGTCGTTGCTAGCTTGATAGTTCAGCTGTTCACTACACTAATGCCATCTATACAGATTTGACAGCACTTTAGTTTGTCAAACCATTTTAATGACAATTCTGCTTCGATTATTGAGTGTAGACATACGTTTCTGACGCCATTCAAAGTCATAGATCGCACTGTATATAATTACGGTTTGTATTCGTTGAGATTACTTGTAGGTTTCCCTTACACAACAATTGTAAAATCAACAATGACTCGTGCCCAAGAGACTGGTACCATAATATCAGAATCATTACCAGACGTACCAGTGGTTCATTGTGAATTGTTATGTGAAGGTGCACCAGTACCACCAGAACCACCATTGGGTTCATGGAAACAAAATCTATATGTGAGTCAATATAATAGAAAAATCAAACTAGAAGAATAAATAAAAAACAACACTAATTTTTGATCGATATTTAGCAGTTTTATGTAGATGGAGCACGAATTGAAGCAGCTTTTCGGAAATATTTCCATCGTGCTGAATCCAATCAAATCAATGATTCATATACAATACTAGTATGCCATGCTAATGTTATACGTTATTTTGTTTGTCGGTAATTACAATGAACTTATAATAACGTATGTGCCAAATTAGATGGTAGACAGTGGACGGAGAACGTAAGTCGTAACTTGATACTTTATTGTCTTGCCTCAAAGTGAGACGCCATCTGTTGATTGAAATATATACTTACAATTAGAACACTTCTCATGGAAATCAACAGATGGCGCCTCATTTTAACATCGCGAATGGTTCTGAATCCTGAATCCCACCAATTGATAGTTACCGGCCTCATCAAAGACTTACGTTCTCAGTCCATTGCCGACTTTGATTAGAGACAATTGGCACATACCGTTATGGTTTTCTGTTTTTTTTTTTTTTACCAATTTATGATTATTTTTCTTGGTAGTGCCTTGCAATTTCCAGCTGAAGCCTGGTTACGAATGTCTTTAAATCATGGCAGTATTACATGGATATCAATAACACCAAGTGGACGTGTTATTTTACGTTGTTTGGGTGATACAGGACATATGCCACCGGAATCTATAAGTAGTCATTAAAAATTGATTTTCTATTAATAATAATAATTGTTAAATAACGAGTGTACAATGGTTTTTTAGGTTTAAATAGGGGTTTGGGACGTAGAGTTGTAGCTTAAATGGTACTTAATTTTGATCATTTGGCCCATGAATAAGTGGTAATCAAAGACTTACGTTTTTTGGTTCGTAGCTTACTTTGACCTAAAATATCACAATACACTCGATATAGAAGATGAGTAATTATATCAACAATTCATCTATAGATGGCTATGATTTTCAAAGAAACAATTTTTTTATAATTTATCAATAATTAGCTTATTTTATTATTATTATTATTATTATTATTATTATTATCATCTCTTCTGTGAGTTTCTCGGCGTTATAGCCGGTCGCGTACCTATAGGAAAACAATTCAGTTTATCCCATATTGTTTAAAAATTTTCGAACAATGTGGCATGTTTGCAGAAGTACAGCCTTTTGTCCGACTCCTAACAGGCTGTACGGAAGGCAACGGTCGATACTTTCGTGAGTTGCCATATATTTTTAATTTCTATAGCTAAGTTTTCGTACTTAGTGACTTTTTCGTTCTCCGTCTTTCGAATATTGTGTGTAAGTGGAACAGCTATATCTATTATGTAGCCAAATTTCTCTTTTTTGTTGATGAGGACTATATCAGGTCAATTATAGTCAACCGCTCGATCTGTCACAATAGGACGGTCCCAGTACAACACATGGTCACCGGACTCCAGAACAAGTTCCGGCGAGTACCTGTAGTACGGCGGTGTATTGCGTCCTACGAGATAATGTTGTAGAGCAATACACTGGTGGATTAATTTGGCAAGTTGATTATGCCTAAATAAGCACTGCCGGACATCGACGAACATCCAGCTACTATATGTTCTATCGTTTCACCAGGCATGTCGCATTTTCTGCATTTGTCGATAATGTCCTCATTCAGTATATGTTTGGCATAATTACGGGTGTTTATTATTTTATCCTGTATCGCCAGCACAAAGCCCTCAGTCTCCGAGTAGAGGTACCCCAACATCAGCCACGATACAGAAGCTTTTTTATCAACCTCCGGCTCATCAAGAGCCTTGGGGTATCTTCCATGTAACACTTTTCCCTTCCATGACATCACATTCTGCTTCACATCGTTTACCGTTCTATTGTTGGTAATGCCGGCAAGATTAAGGGGGGTAAGACCTTTATCAGCCTGTCTCACCGTAGCATGTAAGTGGTCCAAAGACGTCAGAAAGTACTCCCTGCATCTGTTTACGACCTTCGTGCATAATCGTTGGATGTTGATCAACCCGCGTCCCCCGAGCTTACGCGGTAGGTACAGTCTTTCAACAGCCGAGTTCGGGTGGAGGTATCGAAACTTTGTAAGCAGTCTACGGGTCAGTCTGTCTAATTCAGCTAGATCTGTGTCGCTCCATTTTATGACACCAACCAAACGAATAAGTTAAGGTTGGTATCGCCCAAGCATTTATTGCTTCAAATCAGTTTCTGCCTGACAGTTTGGTGTTCAGTAGTTTAGTAAGGCGACTGCAATAATTTCGTTTAAATGTTTGCTTTAATTTTGTGTGGTCAATTCGGTGATCTTGAGCAATACCAAGGTATTTGTAGGTTTGTTCCACTTCTAAAGATTGTATGTTTTCAACTCCCCATGGTACTTCAGGTAGTCTGCCCTCGCATATCTCTAAAACTGCACATTTATCAAGTCCAAATGACATTTTTATGTCGTCACTGAACATTTTGACTGTCTTTATGAGGCTCTGCATATGAGATCTCTTTTCAGCAAAAAGTTTTACATCATCCATGTATAGTAAGTGAGAGACTCTCGTGTCTTGCGGCAAATTGAGTCTGTACCCATAGCCAATTTCTGCAAGCCGAGCCGACATAGGGTTCACAGCCAAACAAAACCAAAGTGGTGACAGCAAGTCTCCCTGGAAAATACCTCTTCTAATGTCAACTTTACCCACTTCCAACTTCTGAAGCCAAAGATTGGTTTTCCAATTTCTCATACAGTATGAAAGTACATTCACGATGTTTGGGTCCACTACGTACAAATTCAAAACCTCCAGCAGCCAGCCGGACAGAATCGAATGCTTTATTGTAATCTATATATAGCAAACTTTTAAGTTTCGTTTTTTCATTTAGACTTGTTTTAAAATCACAGCATCGATCGTTAGTTAATCTTTACATCCCAGCCAGCCCCGTATACATCCATTGATGGTAAATTTTCAAGCATAGAATAACTTAATCAAATGGGGCTTTTGA
>JAZBHA010001505.1:0-19857 GCA_037464855.1 Iselma pallidipennis | reverse complement strand
TTTTCTGTATTTTTCACTCAGTTATAAGTGTTTGTTCTTAAGTGGTACGAATTAGGCAAGTTTCCCCTACTCCAACCAGCTTGTGCACAGTATTCCCACCAGAAAGTTGGAGCGTGTGGATCCCGATTAAAAAATGAAACAAGGTATTGTTGGTACATGATACGGTACCAGCTTGTGCACAGAAAACCCAGCTTACTTAAGTATCCCCACAAGTAAGTTGGAGCATGTGGATGCCGATTAAAATGCAACACGGTATTGTTGGTAGGTATATGATACGGTTCACTTTTTTGTTGTTAATGGTTTGTCAATTTTGGACCACTTTTATTTTGTGTGGAACTACTACTTTTCACCCATATAGCTTATGATGTTTAGTAACTTTTTCTCTCCTATGAAATTCGTTAATCGTATTCTATGAGCAGCCTTTTCTTTGATATATGTATTTCACGCATTGTAAAATTATGTCTTTCGATTCTTGAAAGTTGCCAATATAGTCAACTTTAGTCTACGATTGATTGGTGATCGCGACTTAATCGAACGATCTAGTTGAAACTGACTTGAAGACTGATTTACGCTTGACCAAAGGTTGACTAATGTAAACGCCACTTGATATTTTAAAGATTAATTTTCTCGATTTCCTAATTTCCTATAACAGATGCCAATTTTTCACTACCTCATCGACAGTAGGTTTTAATCCTATCTTCATAGATAGGAGCTTATTTCTTAGATAGATTGTCATAATTTGCTACTCTCAATACTTATATAACGATGTATTTTGGAAAACACAGTAGGAAATTCTGTACAGATTTTGTTTTGAACCATACCACCATCAATGACAGAAATAACATTTGAAAACGGAAAAACACAGAAAAACTTACATATCCCAATCGGATAAAAAATCTTGCATCTAGTCTCTTATGTTAGTAGTCGATATGTTGGTGTGTATGTATATGTATAGTGGCAGACAGACCAATACCGATATGATCCGTGTCCGTGCTAGGCCCTAACTGACATTAATCCAGGTAGGATCGGGACCATCAGGATTGTGATTTGTATCGTGAACTGCCTACAGAATGAAAACGATACAATTCAATATAAAGAGTCGAACAAAAAAACGTATCTATATGTATATAAAATAACAAGCGCAAAAATATCTATACATGGTAGGTACCTATATATGGTAGGTATACATAACATATCTATAGGTACATAACACATATGAGTGAACCCACACAAACGAGCTAGCTATTTAAAATAAATTTGCCAGTAAATCGCTGTTACACATAGGTCAGGTTGTGAATGTAGTTCTGTTTTAGGCTTTCGGTAGGATTAGAATGGCATGGATATTTTCATTTTTTTTATTTTCGACAACAATGTTTGTAAGCCTATATGTGTGTGTTTGTGTGGTTGTTTGTTTTTGGGTGGCGGTGGTGGTGGTGGTGATGGTGGTTGTGGCAGTTATATGATGGTAGTAGTGGCGGCAGTGCCCGATCTGTATGTATATTATTATGGATATATGCGTAGGTATTGGTATGTATTTGTGTGTGGAGGTGGGCTGCTAGTATGAAAACGACATTACTTTTTATTTATTAAAAAACTAAAATGCACCACTGTGTATGCCTCAAACAATATGCACGATCGATAAATACACGACAGGTAGGCTGATTTTTAGTTTAATTGTTCTGACAGTTCGGAATTTATTAATCAAACAATGATGATGACTTGACGTTAGTTGTAATGATATATGAAAGTGCTAATTATAAGTGCACTGTTGACTCTCTTGACCAAGATGGTGTGATTTCTATAAACGTTTCCCAGTAAGGATGATTACTGATTATCAGATACAGTACCTAATAATTCAACTAATATTATTTGATTGTTTATGAAATATGTATGTAGTTGTTAATTATAGTTTTATTATTGGTAATCAAATTTCCGCACAAAAGACTGAGCTGATTTGTATAATATGAATCAAATATGAGAATTATACTCATTATTATAATTATGATCACTATTAGCTTATTTACTACTTCGGTGGTTGATACATACTTTGATAATCGCTAGGTCCCAAAAGCTGTGGAACAGAAACCGAAAAATGAACCTTTTTATGAATAAGCCATTCAAAAAAACAGAAAAAAATTATAATATTAGCAGTGGATCTAATTTGATAAGATATGCTGATTCTTACGAAATATTCAGATAGAAAACTAAGAAACAGAAAATTAAACTAAATTGAGACCCCAAATAAACTATATAATTAGAACACAGTTATGGCTAAGAAACACCAGTCAGTTTACGAAAACTGAAGCAGAAAATAAAAAAAAATTAGACGTTTAGTTTGGAAGGATGTGCTA
Source organism: Iselma pallidipennis (assembly GCA_037464855.1). Lineage (NCBI taxonomy): Eukaryota > Metazoa > Arthropoda > Insecta > Coleoptera > Meloidae > Iselma > Iselma pallidipennis. Next base: position 17,506 of record JAZBHA010001505.1, on the reverse strand, counting down.
GCAGATTTTACAGGACTCTCAGTTACTGTTAAGTTTAAATAATTTCCATTATCGACATAAAAAGTAAAATAATTATTCAAAAACTTTTTGTTGGTATATTAATTTAATGGAGGGAGGCCTTTATTAGAAGTCCGACTCTGTTTAAAAAGTTTCATTGTCAAATTTCCGCTAAAATACATCCATTCGCCGGCATCATGACTCGGTACCGGGCCCATTTCCTTGTTAGCTCAACTATTTCCCTCAATAATGAGCGCCAACTTTTCCCGTCGATTGGCATCCAGAAACCTGGACATACTTTTCGAAACCGTAACCCTTCTCCGAGGTTTTTCGGGAGAATATCGTCAACGTGCGGTTTACGTTGTCTGTTTGAACAACGGCTATGGTATTAAATTACTCCCATATTTTTTCGTATGTCCTAAACAGGAGCACCGTTACTGTTCTCCTACTGGTACCATACCACCGTTGCCGCCACCACCACCACCACTACCACCGTTGTTATCCAAAAGAGACGGCGAAAAAGTGAAGTGAGTAGGATGTAGCATATATGAGGGCGTGTCTGGCTGCCGCCCCCATTGGCTGAAAACTGCGAAAAAATGCTGGTCTCTACCGGCCTCTAGAGGGACGTGTAAACCGGCAAAGGGTAATACGGGGATACGGTGGTGTGTAAGTGTGTATATATGTGTATGTGCAGGGTGAGAGACAGGGTTGGCAAACATTATTTTTGGATGCCATAAATTTGCGGACTAGAATAAATATTTTCGAAAGAGTAAAATGTTAAGGACTTTTCATTATGCTGGTGAATATAAAGTTTTAAGGCTATTATGCCTGGACCTATTAGCATAAAGGAATATTTCAGTTAATTGGTCTGGACTTTCAACACACACATACGTATACAAAGTTGGTACTGAAAATTTTGCAGGAAATGACCAGGAATTATGGCGGTTTTATGCAAAAACATTCGGATGGTTGACCGTTTGTATTGTCGAATCTAGAAGGATAGTAAGGGATGCAAGTAGTAGTAGGGGTGTGATGAATACTCTCGTTCTATACGACAAGACAAAAGGTAGTGAACTTTTTGGACAGCTTTAAGCTAATTCTAGTTAGATATTCTGGAAATATGCCTGGAAACGACTGAAAATTGGAAGATAGATGGCATACAATTGACATCAATCATTCAACAATTCAACCACAATTTATCGTAAAACTTATGCTGGCTTATACTACGATTTTTCCACCAATTTGTTAGAATTAGTCACGAAGTTAAAGGGGACCGTAGTAGCAATTATTCTACTGCAATATTTTGGATTATTGCCGAATTGTCTAGCAATTGGCTGTCAACTCACAAAATGATAACAAATTTATTTTTACAGATTTTCTTCAAATTTATACCATCATTTCAAATCTCTAGCTTCCAATAATCGAAACCAATTTGACCCTTACTTGATTAGCTCTATTTCAAATTCATTTTTCTTTTCAAATTACTTAAATTTATATTGTGCTAAACCTGAAACGATGAAATAATGTAAAGGTAAATGAATTATACGGGATATTAAACCTCTGAAAGGATACAAAAATAAAAACTTTATCAATTGTAAGATTTCTTATGTCAGCATTTGATAGCAATATGATGATGCTGCAATTTTAAGAATTTTCTGTTGACTTGAGGTATTTCATGTCGAATTAATAAGCTTTTTGGAACATTGCGATAAAAGTTTGCATGGAACTGCTTGGTTGAATAATTTGTAGTAATCTAGACTCTTTTTAATAACGCAACCTAATAATTACGATTATTTCATCGCTCATTATAAACATGTAGGCCATCTTCTGTCTGTATCTACTTCTAATGGACACTTTCCATTCCTCTTTTTCTTTAAATCAAACGGAATGTAATGCCTTAAGTATGATAAGCAAAGTTGAAAAATTCCAAAAAAAGCTAGACATCCCCAAAATACAGAAGGATAATCATACGTATGTATGTGTATGTGTACAAAGTTCCCATTCTCTTCTACGGCCACCTCTCTCCCGAAGCCCTGAGGTCATCCATCACAGCCCCCTTGGACCTCACACTAAGGACTATCCAGGGTTTGTTGCCTACCACCACGACTGCCCTCTCTAACATTGCAACAAGGGACTTAGAGGGGGTGATTACGAACGGGGTGAGAGAGTTGAGAGAAAACCAACCGACCGCGCGCCATCCCTTTTCCCTCATCCTCATCCTTCTGTATATTCTCTACACTATATATGTGCATGCGTGTGTATATGGAGAAATACAGGGCGATGCAAATTATGTGAGGGAGATGGCCGACTGCCGGGGCATGGAGACCAACTAGCGACGAGAGTAAGAGAGCCTGAATACATTAAAAAAGTTCACAGTATAAGGGGGGCGACCATTAAATATGTATAGGAAACAGTGCCGAAATGGGGTCAATATAAAAAAGACGCTTTCGCAGACGTACACGTAAATTTAGCTAAACACAGGAAAAAAATCCTAAAATAAACCAAAAAAAAAAAAAATGGAAGAAAGAAAGGGAAACACACAGAGACACAAAATCTATAGAGATTTTTTTAACGTAAGTGTAATTTTTTTTCAGGTACATTGACAGAGACCAATTGCTTCTCATTCTGGCCCTAAAAATTCATTATCCAACCAGTGGGAAATTGGAAACTCCAAACTACTTCGCTTTCTACCAGATAAATTGGCCCATTGTAGTCTTTAATTAATACTGGAGAGCTTGGATCCAATTTGAGAAAATATCTCTCTATACCTATGTGTGTGTGTGTGTGTCCTCTCCAAATTTAACCCTTTATACCAATGTTTCTACTATAATTCACCAATTTTGCAACTGTACTGGGTGAGTAGTACTTTAAATACACCTAAAAAACGATCAGATCGCTCACCGATAATTAGAAAAGTGATGAATCGATTTCACAGTAATAACCACCGGTTCGATTAAATCTAAATGAAACATCTGGGGCATTCACTCAATCGGTCTTTATGCGGCGCAGAAAAGTGCAACGAAACCTTTCTTTCCTGATAACGCTGTCAAATTTTCTTTTCCAAAATACTAAGTTTTCTGGACCAAACTGTCGTTTCAGATAGCGAACAGAATTATGGGCTTCTATTTATTTTTACACAAATAGATATTAAGCCTACGTAATATTAATTAAGTTAATTGAATCTCCCTTATAAACATAGAGAAAATATTTACAATTAGTGTCTAATTCGCCGGCGGTTAAGCGAAATAGCGTTTCCGTCTGTACACCGTCGGGGGCTGGATTTTGAGTAGACGTGCAAAAAACCTAAAAAAATGTAGATTGCAATAAAATAAAATATCGAGAACATGATCTATACAGATATAATCACTAACACATGCACAATATAGCTATAAAATAAATCTATTTGAATAAAACGAAAAAAAACACCTGTTAATACTCTGCCAATAACGTTTAATTGGAACAAAATATATAGAGTTGGGAAAAAATTAACAAATAACGTATATTTGACGTTTAAAAAAAAGACAGAGGGATGAAAAATCTATCAGATGTTCGACGGCACACATATATTGTACTATATTTGTAATACTGCAATGTTTTTTAATGTAGATACATTTTATTTTTATTTTTAATTGAATCGTTCAACTAAAGTGAAAGTGTATTTGTGGGTGAAAAAAATTCGAATAAAATCGGGATTTTTTCACATAAATAAATACAAAAATAAAATATAGGGGTGAGCATTTTCAAGGGTTAAAATTATAATCCAATTTTTTTCACAGAAACGACAAAAACACATAGATTTTATTAAACGTATTTGTAATCGCTCATTAGCAATTTTTATTATGTTACTTCATTATTATTATTATCATCATTATTACACCATTGACAATGACATAAATGTAAATATATAATACTGTGTGGCGGAAGACATTTATGACAGGACGATTGAAGTGATTCTATGAAAAATTTTCAGTCAAATAGGAAAAAATGAAAGTTGCAGTTATTGATTGAACTTTTTCTGAATGAATTTTTTCCTAGCTGTTTCGTATTCCTTTTTTTCCATTTACCTATAGGTAGGTCATGGATAAAACAGATTTTCAACTATCAATGTATAAATGACATCCCTATATTGGATAGATTGTTGATAAAGACATTATTACTAGAGTCCCTTCTACCAAAAATTTATTATTTTTAGTATCGTAGCTTCTGTTCTAGGTTTTTTTTAATTTACAGTTTTTCAGCTACGTAGTTTAAATCATTTAACAAGTGCCTTTTTGGCAACTTTCAGATGAATAACCGGACCTAAATGTGCAATAAGCCCGTATACGTGGATCCTTTAGTTAAACGCGGTTCGAGTCGCCCTTTATGTTTCATTAGGAGATGGAGGTCACTCAGACTTAGTGCGTACTGATTGTGGGTAGACCCTAAATGTAAGATGAACAACCAGTTCTTAGTACCTCAAACTCCATTGCAGAAGATATGAAAATGGCATCTCCTGAACAAAAAACTTACAATTAGTTTTCTACCCTCTCTAAAACGAAATAACCTCAATTGAATAGGTTTTATTAATGTTATTACCTACTTTAATATGTATAGTGGTGGAGGCGATAATGGCTAATCTTGAACAAGAAAATCAATTATTTTTCTTATGGAAAACAAATTTTCCGTATGTCCAATCATCAAATGCAAGAATATAGAAAATGGAAAAGGGAACTGTGAAAAGATTTCTTCTGTGCCTTCTGTGCCTTATTTTCCTCCTTAATTACGATTTGCCAAACTAGTGCTCTGTTGTAAAGACTATCCTTATTGGAAAATACGCGCACTACTTGCGAACCAACTGTCCAAAATTAAATCATAAATGAGGATAAATTGATTATGAAAGTGGCCCTATCAGAAAAACCTATAAAATTAAAGACCACGCTTTGGAACTAAATGAAAAACAAATCGACATGTAGCCATACTATTTCTTAGACATATCTAACTCAGGACTTTTCCTTTGTCCCTAATAATTAACGTATATGTAAATATATAGCTATACAACCAAATAAATGCTGTATAGTTGATAATTTCACCTAAATATAATTTCAAAGATTAATTATTTGGCTTACAATAAGATGCGTAGGCAATAATCATGCATTCGGGTAAAAAAATTGAAAATTTTAGGTACAGTTTGACTTCTGGAAAGCTCACCTTTTTCGAGGCAAATTAGTAAAAAAAGCAAATCGTGGGGCACAGAGTTTACGTTTCTCAATAAGTTCTTTCAGATGAAGTACCCTAAAGAAAAGATGGATTGTATCATTAACCTTCAGTGTTAGAAGAACCTTTCGGCTGGCGGGTTCTTATGTTTAAGTTTCACTTGCCTCATGATAGAATCGCCACTGGCCAAAATTAAGTAAGTGAACCATTAGAAAAACAGACTTGAGAAACTATTTCTGTAACATGCCTCTAATTATTGTATGTATGTAAATAAGTCTTTACAATTTACAGGAGCTGCAGCGATTTAAAAATGGCTAGTTTGCCAAAGTAGCCCGTATTTGAAAGTGTAAATATTCTGGTCGGTTTTCATGAAGCTTGCTTACTTGAAAATAAAATGAAACAAATTTTCAGTAGGTACCTTTACTTTACTAAATTAACTTTTTTTCGAAAACGATTTACTTTGAGGTTTTTTTTTTCGTTAGATTCTTTGATGCAGAAACTTTTCAACTGTATGAGGATTCTAAACAAAGCTAAATACATTATCAATTCTTCAATACAATTATTCTTTAGTTCAACGTCTATTAAATAATAACAATATACCTAATATGTGAAATGGTAGATTTTAAATAATATTTACCAGACTTATCTCAGATTTTGTTTTCATAAAATTTCTTTATATTTGACATAAATGTATTTAAATTTATTGTTCATAATTTTTGTTTATTTTTTGCATATAAAGATACAAAAACTTAGCAAATCAAATGGGATTTTTGACATAATATAATTTTGTTGATTTTATATTGTAGGTATTTTATACAGATTCTAATATATATGTGTATGTATGGTTCCATGAAATTTAATGTTATAAACAAAATAAATATCACACATATTCACTACACATATATAACAAAATTCATTTAGATAGCAATCGTATATATGACTCACAAATATTTGGTGCATTGTTTAGTGGATTTACTTGAACAGAATTTGGTCAGTTTAAACAGTTTTGTATAGTAATGCGTACTGTATAGATATATGTATAGGCGAGAGTCGAGAATATAGATCCCGGATTTCATAATTCAGCAGTCAGAGAGGTTTGATTAAATTAGAAACAAACCAGCACCATCAACTAATGTCACAATTACCAATTTATTTAATAATAGCCATCGACTAGATAACAATTAATCAAAATCTGTTATTAAAGAAAGTTTGATAATACAAAAAAAAACACTAATCCAAACTTTCCTGATAGTTTTGTTCTGATGGACTTTTCAACCTTTCTAATCTTCTCTCTCGCTATGAAATGAAAACGTATAAAATAACCTGAATGCGACAAAATGCGCTGCATAAATTCATATTATTACCGGAGATAAGGTCCATTTCTGCACGTAGTATAACTTTACCAAGCTAGCGAAACGTTACTGGAAAACTTTAATTTCCCTCACACCCATCCAACCCTACCGCTAGTACTCCAAGTTTTTCCACACGCTCTTCTGTTGTTTTTATTATTTTTTTGCCCAGGTTTTCCAGTGTGAAATATTACTTTAATCTCTGGAAAAATGCGAAAAGTAACCCCCTTCTCTATACAGAGACACGTATTCACCAACCAACTGGCATATATACGAATCTTTTCACCTTAGTTGAATGTGAATTGAGTCGTAAACTATATTGTTTCTTTTTTGCCAACTAGTTAGAAAATTCGTGTAAAAGGAACGTAAAATTAGTTTAATGAGAATAAACAATAATAATAATAATAATAATAAAAGGTATACAAAAACCACGATTAAGCTCATGAAATATGATTGCATCTGAAGAATGGTTTTGTTGCAATATTGAAACTACAATACACCATTCTCATTATTCTACAGCTTCAGTTGAAAGCTCACCATTTTTAATAGCCAGGACACAGCTTTTCATAATTCTTTGGACAAAAAAAAAGTGTGCATAAAAAGAAAAGTACGAAATGTCCTGAAATGATCCTCTAAATAATATAACCTCTGGGTTTCCATGCTTTTCTCTTGAACTGGAAGAGATTACAAAAGCCGGACATAATAATAAATTAAAATGTACAAAGGAAAGAACTCGCCTTTGCTTCCTGCTCTCATTGTTTCCTTCTTTCTGTTGGTCACAAAGATCAAAATAGGTTTTTGGTAAATTGGAATTTCTCGCTAATACAAAAGCCTTTGTGAATTTTTCACAATCTAAGAAGATCCAATGAAAATCAGGCCTATTGTGCCGAAATCTAATCGATATCTTTTTGTAAATAAGCTGCATATTTGTAGGTTCTAAAGCTCTTTTTTCACGCTCAAAAATTAATAAAAAAAAGATAGAAGGAAGCTAGAGTTATTAAAGAAATACTCTCTTGTTCTGTGTATATCGTACAGTTTCGACCCCTTTAAGTTTGGACTCAATCCTGTTTTCCCCGTGACAGCCTGCGTTCTCTGTATTGTCCTCCTCTTGCCCTGCTTGCCGTTTATTTCACCACAAGCTGCCTGCCTGCCTGCCTGCCCTGTTGAAAAAGCGTCTAAAACTACATTTCAGGACGGCCATTGGAACGTCAATGTATTTTTAAAGCTCGCACACAGATCTCACGGAGAGAGCTTTTTCCAGTTCTATCTCTGTTTCGCCCCCCACTCTACCACCATACCATCTAACCAGAAAAAAAAGCTCGACAACATTGCACAGGGTAGAACCGCCCCTCGATCACTGCTATTGGTTGGAAAAAGTCGACTGTACGGGCATATCATTAAGATGACTACTTGGGAATTTTGCGCGCACTCGAATTTCAACCGCGGACATAAATCAGGGGCGGATGTGGGCTGTAGGTGGCAATAGCCAGGAGAATGGGGATTGTTACGCGACAGAGGAATGGGTAACGCGCTAGATACGATTAATATTAAATGATAATGATAATGATTGTTATATTAGATATTGGTCTTTGATTATCAATAGAAGAATTGTGACAAACAAGACGAGATTTATTTTAAAATTTATGATTTTTATCGCTTTTAATCCGATAGTGGTTTTACTGTTAAGATCAAATGTCTATTTTGACTTACAAGGATATTTTTCTCTTTAATAGTCCTCTTCGAGAGTGAATAATCGCCGGTCAAGTTTCTATACGTACATGTCGGTCTGATTTATAGTGTGGCTATTGGTAGCGGTTCAGGATCTTTTTCAACCATTTTTAAAGTGGTGAAAAAAAACAACCATGTTGGTAGTAGTAGTGTATGTATATGTGTATTGACGAGAAGAATATTGGAGTAGTTCCACAATATCTCTTGTCGATAATTGACGTTTCACTTTCTCTGGGGCGTTTCAAATGCACGAATTAATTGTGCGCAATTAATTGATTTTCAAACAATGAATTACACGGAAACAGAACGTGTTTTTAATTTCTGCTATCCCAAAATACAGAAAACACAAAGGTTTTATGTTTGAATTTATGAGTTTTCAAAAACAAATAGGAAAACTGTTATGAATTCTCAAAAATGTTTTTGATTTTAAATGCCAGCCTTCAGAACTATAAAATTCCTTTAGGAAACCATAGGGCTTTTTCAGTGAACAGACTCTTTAGGTCTACTTTACTGAAACTGCTGCAAGCCGGAAAATCACCAAGGAGGATATTCTTGAGCATCTGTGCGTAGTCACCTAAAGGCCTAAATTGAGCTGCGTATCAGCACTTTTATGAGATATTTAGGTATATTTAGGACAATTTTGCCAAAATTTTTGTACTAAATCTTTTATAGACACAAATTCAATCGATTTTCTATTAACTGTGGTTTCCAGATAAGGGCAAAGCTATTGGGTTATAGCCCGCCACCTATTGTGTTCTGAACGGTTGAAAAATACATGAAAAAAGACAATATTATAAACTAACAGTATTTTGTACTCATAGGTGCTCCGTGAGGACCAGAGACAAGCAATGCTCCTTAAATGATAGAAAGTTTATTATTATTATTATTATTATTATTATTTTGTTCTAATTGGTAACACATTCATCATTAGTGCTTCGTGGAACCGAGAAAATATTGGAAATGCTCCACTGGCCTCAGAAGGCTGAGAAACACCGATTTAGCCGTCCCCCGCACTGACGAAATTTTAGCAAAGCAGATAAGAATCTATAACCTCCTTCAATACAGTGGCGGATGAAGCTAAAGAAGCTTAAACTTCAAGGTCTCCAGCTAAAAGGCTACCTTTCTGGGGCTTAAGCTTTTTTATCGCGTCATTGAGTGCTCTTTAAAAGTATGAGCTTCAGGGAACCCAAATGCCTGGATCCGCCACTGTTTCGATGGTAGATCAATTTGACTTCTCTATTAATAATAATTTTTAAAATCCTTTGATTAAATCAGTTGAATGAGAGAGTAGACGATTAAAATATAAACAAATTTTTGAATCCTGTATATGGTTTTTCCATGTATTATATATATTCCATCAGGTGTTCATTTAAAGCTTGTTCAACTGTCCATGCACAAAATAAATAATTAATTTAAAACATCAAATTCATATTCTCATTCGGTAGATAAATGATGAATCTTCACACATCATTGTTTTTTCTAGTATTCAAAATAAAAAGCTAGTATTTTAAACAGTACAATGGAAATAAACTTTTAGATTTTTAATCAAGAACACAGGGAGGGATTGGAAGATTTTAGTCCACCGAAGAGAAGTTGTTCCTGTCTAGTCAGGTGCAAAAAGATTTGTGTTTTTTTTTTGTTTTAGTAAATTCACTAACTGATTTCGAGACAGAAACTTGTAAATGTGACCAATATGGTTGGATTACTACACACCCCCCATTGTGATGCAATAGTTCTAGTTTCGACTTGAATAAATTGTATTGTAATATATTCGTATGCACGTACAACAGCACGTAGTGAATTGCATTTCGCCTCCGGTAGGTCGGTGGACATATTTTTTGCATTGTTCAAGCTCACGGCAATAAATAATGCAACCCTTTAACAAGGTGCGTCCACTAAACCCACCCACTCTTAACAGCAAAAAAAAACAGAGATCTCTACAATACTCTATTTATATTCTTTTAACTTAAACATACGTATAACTATAATTTATTTATATAATCGTTTTCACAAAATAATAATAATAATATTTGTATTTAAAGCCGTTACTACAATCAAAAATAGTAATACAACTAGTAAATGATACTCCTATCTTGTTTTTTGAATTTTTGACTTATCTATAAATAAGTACGGGTCGTATTTTAATAAAACACAGAATTTAGATGATTCTTTTTTTGGTGATTGGACATTTTCGGGACTTATTTTTGGTGTGTCAATGACCAATGATAACGATTAGCAGGTCAATAAACCACGAATTCGCCACTTTATTTTTTGTTAATCGATTGGATACGATAACATTTTCCAACTGAGGGTAGGACAAAGACAGAGAAATTGGAAAAGGAACAAAATACTTGTGAAATACCTACTATACCCGGAAAACTGATCAATTATATTTGACATCGGCTTTTTTTTCATCTTCTCTCTGTTTTATCTATTATCACCAATTGAATTCAATGTTAAATCAATTGGCCATGAATTTATTCAATAATATTTATCAAATCAAATTATTTTTATTTATTTATATGCTTGTGTATTAATTAATTTTATATTTTATTATGTTTGATGATGAAACAAAATGGCTGAAAAAGAGGAAAACCTGTATGTATGTATGTATATATTTCGTCATTCCTGTTTCACAGTAAGGGGTTCCTTTGAAATTGCTGGCCTCTAATTAATGAGAACCAGGGTTGCTTTCAAATATAAAGAGAAAGAGAGACGGGCTACATATTCTTGTTTGGACAGTAGTTTATTTGACATAAGAAACATGAAACGGTTTCACACAATTCCACTCACCAGTGAACATATATCTAAATATATTCCTGTAAATATGTATTATTCTCATCATCATTATTATTATTATTATTATTATTAAATTTATGCCACGACGATTTTAATTAAGTTTTATTAAAAACAATTATTACCAAGTTGGAAATTTTCATTTTCGGACATGTTAATGATAATAATCTTCTAAAATATCAAAACCGTAAACATTGCTAGCTGGAAATATTGAATTAACTCGTCAGAAATTTGGAGGAAATTTTAATTACATGAAATAACATTAAAGAAAATCATTATAGGGGTCGGTTTCGTAAATGAATTGTGAGACAACTTGTAAAGTCACATTCTAAGTGTAGTACATGTGAATGTTAGAGCTGAGCTATGAACTCAGCATGTGAGTTTATAAAGTTAAAGTGATCATAAAGTGATTATGAAACTGGCCTATACTGTAATTGGGGTTCGTCGCTTGATCTACTATTGGTATCTCCATAATCTTAAGCCCGGAATTAATCAATAATTGATGCTTTCGCTGTAATTTTCTAGGATTTTTTATTTTTTGTAGAAATTATGGCTAATTTCACGGGAAGTAGGATTTATTTACCAATTTCTTATTGTTTTAATATTATTTTGCAACTCCTAGTTCATGGAAATGATTCCTGTATTCTCAAAGCTCGACTATACTGTCTTTTCGTCCTTATTTTCTTCACTTATACTATAAACTATTTATTGTTTCTCTTACAAAATGTGCCAGATTTCATTTTTGATATTAATTTAGTTTTAATTATTATCCTTATGCTCTTTTTCCACATATCTTTGTAGTCATGTAAAGTTGAAAAAAATATACCTTATTATTGCGTTTATTATTTCCAAACAAAAGTTTCATTAAAACCGGATAAAAGGGGCGAAAGAGACGTCGAAAAAAGCTCAAAACATCCTATTGTTAATCAAACATTAATTAATAAAAGCACAGGACTGATCTAAATGAAGCGCCCTCTTCCTGTATGCTTTTTGCAAATTGTGTACAGCCATTTTCCAATAGGTGTCGCCAGCAAGATGCACTATTTAAAATAGTTTCTAATTGTAATATTCCGGATAATAATAATAATGAAAAACAAAAAAATACTAAAAAAGCTCACTGCAATGCAATTGCAATGAAAATAACAAAAGCAACAATAATATTGAGATCAAAAGCCTTCATTTTAGAAAGAATTTAATAAGCGTAAAAGCAACTGTAGGTGATTAATGAAGAGCATAAGTCGGAATAAGGATTGATAGTATTTCGTAGTGAAATGAGATTTTTTTCAAAATATTTTCAATAAAAATTTAAAAAAAAATGGATCTATATTGAAAGCTCTGATTTAATTTGGTAAAGATTGTTAGACAGTTCAGGATAATATAAGGAAATTGCGGGAAAATAAGCAAAACACAATAAGCGAAAATAATTGCTTTATTATTTGTATTATTTTATTAAAAAAATACAATCTTGATGAATAAGCAGATTCTACAAAGCTGTAGCTTAAATGTTACCTCAACTATTTTACTATTACTACTAGTACTACTACCATCTACTACCACAAAACCACTACGTTAAGTACTATCCGTGATATCCTAGTAAAAGTACTGCAAGGGCTTTAAGAATATAAAGAATCACCAATTACCAGTCTAATCTACACTAAGCCTACGATATTCGACGTCTATTGAAAGACTTTTTTCCAGTTTTTTTCAATTTTAAGTTTTTTTTTCAAGTACTAGTTCTAAGATGGCGTCATTGTCGGTTAATCGATCTTAGATAGAGCATTAGATAATTGCCTACATGTATAGTTAAGTGCTTGCAGTTTGTGTAGAGCTTATTGGAAAATTGCGGAACGCATGCGTTATTAAAGTTTCTCTAACGATCCGCGCATCCTGGAGGGCGCCACTGCGCAAGATTTCAAGAAAAATGCACTCTGTCGCATCAGTACAGTACTGTAATAAGTTTCATCTTCTTAATCCTGCAGGATAGTGATTTTCCTGTAAAACAGATTCCTCTATCTTTTCCAACCCCTCTCTTTTGTTATCCTGCCATGGTTTTTATTTTAGATATCTTTCGCTAAATTACCGTCAACATGTCGACCTTTCAATTAAGAAGTTTTATGGTTTTTAATTTTTTTCCGGCTTTTTCATGTTTTATGAGCGCCTTTCGTGTTATATTTTGTTTCCTTTTTTTATTGTCTTCTAAAAGAATTTATTTTATCTTTTCATGAAACTTTTATTTCATACGTCAATTTTTTTCTGCGAGAAAGGTGAATGAAAATATAAAGAAATTTAAATTATCTTTATACGCATGCGAAAACTGTATTCAGTTCTTTTTAATTCTCCACTTCTAATTCTATTTCTCCTTGAGGGTGGTGTGTGTTGTGTGCGTCAATAAATCCTTCCGAATTTAATTATGCCCCCAGCTATAAACAACGTCATTCGTCCGTCATTAATAATCAAAATGAATGTATTTCTTAACCCTCATGTACCGAATAAGCCTTGAGTGTTGAGTGTACTCTGCCACCATTGCCGCCACGACCACTACCACCGCCGACGCCACCACCACCATCATCATCAACTAAAACTTTGTATGAAAGGGACGGCGTGATAAGTTGAGATCTAGACTGTACACCTCTATGTATATGAACTTTCGAGCAAGCGAACTGAGAGACGTGTTTCCATATATATGTATATTCCCTCGCTGACTATACCACCCTTTGCTTGATCTACTCGAAGGGGTTGGGTGAGGTGAAGGGTAATATCTAGTAAAATCAGTAAGCTCTCTCTCTGCAACTTGTAAATGCAAACTAAGCAGCAGAAGGCGCAGTTGGGGGGTAACGGCCACTAATGATCATAAGGGTGTACGAAAATCGCCCTTATCATCTTTAGATAAGACAGATTGTGGTTCTAAGGGGCTTTTGGGGAGAATGACAAATTTGTAATTGGGAAATTTTGTGAAAGGGTTGAATGATTTTTTTAATGAGGTCTTTTCTATCTCTGCAAAGACGAATTTGTTAAAAATTGTTTTATTAATAGAATACGAATAGTATAAAATAACAACAGGATAAATTAAAGGAGTTAGAAGGATAACTGGAAACGGTGTACTCGTAAAAATAAACATCGTTCTCTCGCTCTGTATATAAAAGAGCCCCAATTATCTGTAATTGTTTGTAGTGGGCTTTGAGTCGACAATGGCGATTGTCTTCGACTAACAAAGGATCGCAGATATCCTTGAATAATTAATTACTTTCATTTTTCAGGACTCAATACTCGTTTCCGTGTTTGAGTTGAATGTACAGCTGAAATAATGACCTTTTTTTCTGTTATTAGTATAAAGTATAATTTTCTTGGCTTTAAAAATATCTCTCCTGATTTAATTCCGTAAATAATTTAAAATTTATAGATGAACATAATGCAAGGAAGCTTTTTGAATTGTTTCCAAAAATTTAAAAGGGTTTTTGATGAATCAACAAAAAATGTTTACCTGTTGGTTCTAACCGATTACGCCGCAACAAGATTTCACAATTACGAAAGCAAAACCACGTAAATAAAAACACTAACAACGAAAGCGCTAAATGCGACAGATTCAAAAGCTTTCAGATTTCCAATATGTTGATAAAATTTACAGTCTGTTGGAACAAAATTATTTTTGCCTTTCAACAAAATAAGTTTTGCTCTCAAAAAAAAAACTTTAAAGTTTTATAAAGTTTTTTGTTTAAAGTTTCTCTAAATGAGACAAAGTTCCAATAATGCAATGGCGTTGGCATGGAATTAGTCGTAGTCCGACGTGTCGGTTCTCCTCGTGTCGGTTAGGGTCAAGTCAGTATCCGGACACGTTTATAGAGAGTAGAGAAGAGGGTGTCCGGAGGTATTGGACCGGGTAGGGGGAGAGAGAGCCTAAGACCACAACCCACCCTTGTCCTTTCCTCGACCCTACCCTTAGAACATTTGCCATCGTACTATATCCCCTTTCTTTCCACCCACCTGCCACCCTCTCAGCTCGTGATCAATACAGCTAGCTAGCTCCTGCAAGATTTTTAGCTTAGCTTGGCCGGGATCTACCACTACAAGCAAAACCACTCCTTAATGCCACCCTCAAAGGAATCGGGCGATTTGCGACCGTATCTAACAACTATATAAAGTTGTTCTTTGTTTATGTTGAACGAAACGAAAATAACTCGAGTTCTTTCCAAGATTTTTTGCAACAGAATTTCTTCTATAACAAACATCCACTAGAAGAGAGAGTTTGTTAATTTCTTAAAAACCAGTCATCGAAAAAAATAAAAATTTTAAGTTGAATTTGTATAGAAACTGGTTATTGCCCCAATATTCTTCTAAATTAATAGTAATTGAATATTGTCTTAGTTGATTGATGTGAGATTGAAATTTGGCACTCTATTCAATTTTGGTAATTGCTTATCGGCGTAGATTGAATTAAAAATCAAATTTCAATATAAAACTCGAAGATCGTGTCCTGAATACCCACTTCCATCGCACAAATCATTGATCTACAAAAAAGCTTCGAGCTTTTGATGATTGATCTTGACTTTTTCCAGGTCGATATACAATTCACCGATTAGGTGACAAAAGCTCGAAGGGGAAAACTCTAATAAAAAAGCACACAAAAGTTGTGGGTTTCAGGTTAGATACAGAACATATCACCGGAAAAAAGTTGTCTATGTATTTGTATATGTGTGCATAACGTGTGTATGTGTGTATCTATAACAGTAGTATCGGGAACGTAGCCACTGAACGGACACCGCAGCTTTAAAAAGCAGGCCACTTTTGCCTCACCACCTCATGCCCATTTTTCACATGCGCCACCGAAACAGCTTGCGGAATACGCTTTTAAAAAGCGATATCATCTTTAAGCCATTTAACACGTTCAAATGCTAAATATTGCTTGGTTTTTTCTTGTCGGACCAAATCAACGACAACATGCACGGATTGACGTTTAGTTGAAAAGTAACAACCATTTTGCAATAACAATATCATTATTGTTATTGTTATTTAATTTTGAAATGTTGTAGTGTTCGTATTATTTAATTTTAATATAAATTGTGTGGTTTTAGGTAGCTATGGGAATTCTACAAATTATTTGAAGTTTGCACGGTAATTTGAAAGTCCTTCCGAAATTCGAAATGGCGACCACCACCCATCTAACTATAAATTACCAACTTTGTAAAAGCTCGCCTCTATTCAGACTTTGTAAACGTGTATAGAAGTTATGTTGGTATATGAGTGTTAATGTGAGTGTATGTAAATGTGTGTGTACGTTATTAGAATATTGCGGTTGTGCCGTATTGTATTACTTGGAGTTTCTAGTTTCCGGATAGGCTAAGCTAAATGTGTACATAATAGATTAGAAAGCACCACAGTTATTGCTCTACTGTGCTATTTAAAATTTCCTTTCATTTTATTAAGGAGCTTTTAGCAGCACAAAAATAAAGACAAACAAAAGCTTATTCACAATGAAACATTGTTCAACAATTTTGTCTGACTTAAATTAGAATATAAGATAGAGGACATCATCGATTGCTAGCTGTAGGCTTGTAGGCAAATTTTCCACCACCCATTCAAATGCACACATTCACTCATAGGTACACATATTCTCTCTAACTGACTGTAGGTTTTCGGTAAATTCACTCCCGGTTTTCCAATATTAATGCAGCTCGTCTGCAAAAGCGATTAAATAATTCGCCTCCTCAATAATTTAGTTCTCTCTGTATGTATGACTATAACGAGATGCACTGGTAGCATACTATTACCACCGCCATCTGGTCCTTTACCACGTTTTTCGACTAGCCCATGAAAATCCAACAGATTTAATATTGTTCCATCATTTGCCATATATCTCTCTGTCCACCCTCATTGCACCTGGTCAACCCTGGATATGTCACTCGACTATTTTTTTGATTAACAAAGGGCACGTTGTAACTACTAAAGGGTTTTTGTTGTATCCTAATATCAGAATATTAATACATTGCATTTTTGCAATGTATTTCCTTAATATTGACCAAATTTGACAACAACAATAATAACTTGAGTGGAGAAAAAACAGTTTGTGACACGTTAATATTCAACTGAGCCTATTCATATTTAAAAATTAAATGAAACCGACTGGAAAAGGCGCGGCCATTTGTTTAGTTTATGACCGCACCAGTATCAAAATAGCGCCGCTGAATTATCTAGTGTGCGGTGCATGACGCCCGGTGATTAATTGATACCGAGGCTTTTTCGAAATTTTTTTCGTCAGTTAGTTTTTTTTTGCGTGTGTGTGTGTGTATTTGTATATGCGGCAGTTAGGATGGAGATTGGGTTTACCGCATATCTAGAATTTAAATCACAAAGCGTAACTAGTTTCAGACAAATGTAGGCCCAGGATAAAATTTTCAGTCTTTCACAGTCTCTAACAATCCCCCACAGTCTCTTAAACAGTCTTTCGT
>JAZBHA010001504.1:0-19889 GCA_037464855.1 Iselma pallidipennis | reverse complement strand
TGAAAATCAAACCAAAACATAAAATTAAGTGGATACTTTTCGATAAGACATGAAGTATAGCTGTCACAAAATATCATTTTTATAATATTATATTTAGTAGGTATCGTTAACAAAGTGAAACAGTTAATTTGAGCCTTATATCTTTGGGACAACCATACATATTGATAAAAATTAAATATAAGAAGCTTACTGAATATAATTGAATGAAAATCATTGAATATTTATAAAATAATAGAATAAAAAGATTGGAAATAATTGTAGAAGAATACTTGCAATTTTGCTGTTGATTTAGTGTTGTTTTTAGATTAGAAAAAGTAAAAAAAAAGTTGCAAATAAAAATCAAACTAATAATTGCTTACTCTTACTGAAGCATCATCGATGTAACCACTTGAATCTGGATTACTGCATCTATCATTAAGTACCTGGGGTCGATTTGAACCTCTATTGTGATATAAAAAATAACTAATACCACATATAACACCAACAATTACAACACATCCCAATGTTATGCCAGTAATACCAGCTGCTGACAAATTACCCGTATCATCATCTATCATATTATTATTACTACTACTATTATCATTATTATCGTCAATATTAAATAAAAAACTTTGATTATTATTATTATAACCAGAATCTGTATATAAAATGTTTTCTGTGTGATTTACTTGTGGCAATGTTAAATTAGACAATTGACTGTCTATTATACCAAAATCGTTCGGTTTTATCACAGTTATTCTTTTATTTGTTATTAATGTTGTTGCTGATGTTGTTGTTGTTGTTGTTTTGGTTGTTGTTGTTGTTATTGTTGCTGTTGTTGCTGCTATTGGTGTGGTGTTCGATTTTGTCACATTTGTATAAATAATGTCAACTTTTTTTGGTGATGTTTTTTGTATTTTCATTGGTAATATTGAATTATTTCTATTGGAAGGATGACCAATGGGCGGATTATGGATTGTTATCAACTTTGTTGTATGATTTGTGAACGCATTTGGATCTTTTGTTACTGGAATTGATTCGGTTGTAGTAGAACTCTCACAATATATAACTGAAACGTATACTAATTATTGAATAATTATTATTTTTTTATTTCTAATTAAAAAAAAACACAGACACACGTTTAAAAACTTACAATAGAAAGGAAGAGTTATCCAGAACCAGTGTTTCCAACAATAAGACAATGTCATGACTTCATCCACATTGGAATCTATACACAGAAGAAAAAAATTGCATAATTAACACAAAAAAAACCTTGTCAGTCATTTGTCAATCAATTATTTTGTTTACGCAATACTTTATAATAATTGAGACACATTTTTGGCATGAAAATTGTAAAGAACATCAATTTTTTTATTAAGAAAAACTGGAAATTATTTATCAATAAAAAAAAAAACTAATCACCTGTCATCCATTACACCTGTAACAATTATTTCCAAATTGATAAAACTTGCACAGTTACCTTATTTAACGACGTTCCATTGTTTTCGTCAGGCTTACCAATATTGAATTATAAAAAAATCCTATTATTCTAACATGACAATATGTATTAAAAGGATTAACTACTATGGTTTCATTTATATTGTCGGATTTAATGTAAACTTAATTTTATGTCAGAAACTAATTATAGAATAATTATAACTTAATTAGAAATTGGCGCCCACAAGTATGTTATTATAGGTTGGCAACACTAAAATCACTATATTATACACTAACATAATAAATCCTTAGGCAGTGGCGCCCTCTGCTTATTAAAGAGTGAGTTGGTGGCGCCATAAGAGTGGGTGGCTGCCAGGGCCGTAACGGTCATATTTATTTGGGCACTTGTTCCTACCAAGGTCATTTAATTCCAGTTTTTTATGAAATAAGCAACAATCAGTATGCGTAAATGTAACAAAAAGCTTTACCCACATGATATATCTTTTTGATGGGAAACTTTCTTTGAATTTTATCTTTCGTCTCAAACATGAATTTTCCGTCTTAATGAGTAACAAAATAGAAGTGCCAGCTGCAATTAGTACAAAGTAATTAGACATGGAGGTGCTTAAAGCGTGGAGCGACATACCTAATCGATTACTAGAGATACCTACCTACAATGTTGAATTAGGCCATTGGGCAATTGGGCAAATGCTCATTCAATCTGTCAATTGATAAAACGAATAAGACCAAATGAATTTTACGTATGAACCACTTTCGGCGATAAGACTACAGCTATGTTTAATAAAAAGGTTAAGATATTTTCAAGTATCAAGGCTCACTTTCAGTGCCGGCTCAAGAACTTTCGGCGCCCTGTTCAAGTAAACGAAATGTATCTTTTACTGAGATAGAGTAGAGGGCTTTTTCTTTAATTTAGTCTAATTGGCGGGAAAACTTTCTAAAATTGGAGAGATTTATTTAAATTTTAATAAATTCCCCCGGCGCATCCACCATTTTAATTTTAATTTTTCGTTGTTTACGAGAGTAATAATCAAGTTAACGAACTATAATTATTACTGAGATAAAGTAGAGGACTTTCTCTTCAATTTAGGTGTAATCGGTGGGAAAATCCTCTAAAACTAGAGGGATTTATTTCAAATTTAATAAATTCACCCGGTGCCTCCACCATTTTGATTTCAGTTTTTTCCATTAATAACGAGAGTAATAAGTTAACGAATTGTAATTTTTACTGACAATGAGATGAAGTAGACGGTTTTCTCTTCAACAGTGCCGGCTTAAGAACTTGCGCCCTGTTCAAAATTTACTTTTGCGCCCTCCAGCTAAAAAACAACGAAAAATGGAAAAACCAGGTTATACTAAAAATTTTGCGCCCCTAATAACACAGCACCGTGAGCGGTCGCACAACTTAATAGTACCTTGAGCCGGCCCTACTCACTTTGTGTACAACAACGTAGGCAGAGTTGAATTTAGGAATAAATTATACAAACTATAGCTTATAGCCTTATAAATCTCCTACATTTAAAATTAAGAGCCACAGTAATCGAAAATCTGCTTCTCGCTGGACCAAGAGCTTTACAATTCGGCACTTACTATATAGATAGTTTGATTTTGTATATTGTAGGTCGCGACGCCATATTGCATGCATAGGGGCGTCGGTATACCCATAACCGGTCCTCCCCTTGAACGTTTTGATAGAAAGCGATTTGACATCTTTGTCTATCAACAGTAGGAGTGGTTTTCGAATACGTAACACCCCTTACGATAGGAAACAGCAATGGCTACTCCACCCACTATTACCCAGGGCCGGACTAGCTTACCTTGGCCCAGCGGAATTTATAAGAAAAGATGATGGAAAAGACCTTAAAAGATTATCGGTTGCCTCTCGAACGCTATATTCTCCCTGTCCAGTCCGGCACTGTTTACATACCTGTTACATCGAAATAAAACTTTACAACACAACAGTACAAAACACGTATACAGACAAGTTTTTGGTGATTTGATAACAACGATACATACGAAATAAAGTTGCATAATGACCTTTGTCTATTTTGTTGTTACATGTTTTCTAATCAGTTGATTTTAAGACACCGACGAGTCAACATTAAAGATTTTCTAATCTATTGTCTTGGACGCAGTGTGTGTTGTGAGTGAATTAGTGCAAGTGCGGGGGTGAAATTGCCACTAACAAACAACAATAAATCGTAAAAGTTATCAATATGAAGTATTTTCTAAATGGACCACTACCATCCACCATCGATGATTATATAGCGTTGGGGGACTGCACAACCTTATCGGAGAGGTTCAGCAAAAAGATATCATCTAAAGGGTACGTTCTAAAATACACCTGGACTTTTGATTTTTTTCTAATAATTTTTGGTTTTCCTTTTTTTAATTGCGGTAAGTTTGAACTGTTTTTCTTCGTTAAATTACTTCTACGGTTTTAGCCATTTAGAATTCAGAATTCAGTGGCTCAACTGCACCCCCGCACCGCTGAGTGCTCGTAGGCAGAGGAGCGTAGACTTCACATTGATATAGTTGAATATATAGAGGGTGGAAATTGCAGGGGACTCAAAATATGTAATTAATTACACCACTGGCAGAATTTTTCAAAATTCCTGAAAATTATTATGATTGGTTAAAGCCGTACAAGCCACATTTTGGAATCCATCATAAGGACATTGAACTGTCTCTGTTACTTGAAACTTTTTTTTATGCCCTTTGTAAATAAAAATGCTACGGAGAAGGGGTGTCTTTCATTAGGACACTAAATTCTAAAAGGATTATTTTTACAAAATTCCAATAATTAACAAATAAAACAATATTTCCAAATCTGTATTTTTTTATAATAAAGGAAAATACAGTACCTTACCGAAAGATTATAATTTTCATTCTATTCGATTTTATCTTTTAGAACCGGTCGTCTCCAGTGTGAAGTCATTTTTTTTCAATTGTCGTAGATCGAGTTCAGGTGTTCAGGTGTTTGAGTGTGTGTTTGTGTTTTTGCATGTATGCATGTGCATGTGTGGTATATGCATAGATATAGAATACTATTCTATATCTATGGGTATATGTGTGTGTGCAGTATGAGAGTGTATATGAGAGGCTAATTCTTCGAATCTTTGTTTAACCCGAAACATTATCGTATTGTCGTCTCTTTTATTTCAGTAGTGTTTCAGTGACACCACAAACAACTCGGCGCTACCGTCTAAATTTATTTATTTATTTGTTTGTCTAAAGTGGTGTTATTGTTATTAAAAAATGCAAAATAATCAAGGTGAAACAATATCTTTGAATTTTATTTGCATGTTTTTGCTAATTTACTTAGTTTTCTTGAGGAAAAATCACTGAAACCGCATCAAACCCTTCTTTTTTCCATAAAAAAATCTCATATAAATTAATAAATTAATAATAAAAGAAACTAAAAGAAGTGAAATTTCCCAAAAATTATAATTTTGCATTTGTGATTTGGCCAGGGGTTGAGGTCGGGTGGCTCTTTTTTCAACTGAAACTCTTCATAAACTTTTTATTTAAAAAACAAAAAACTATAAAATAATTGAAAATTCCAGCGAAATTATATTAAAAAAAGATACCTTATTTGGTTTGGAATAATTATTTTTCAATCTGAAATAATAATTTTTTTTCCTAATGACTAATGACGTAGGTATAGATAGGCCGTTTTAAGAAAAACCAAACCGGCGCATATTGTAGGCGTGTTCGATACATTTCAGCCAATGGAATTTCGATATTTGCAGCGCGGGCTCGTTTCAGTCCCTCTGCGCATTCGATGGTTGGTTTTTCTTAAATCGGCCTATCTATATCAGATTTCGTACAAGAACTTACCTGTCTCCCTGTAATGCATTGCAGGATTAGCCACCAATCATCTGCCTGTTGTCTTACAATTAGTCAGTTCCTACCTTGAAGTCATAACGCGTGGAGGGTAGGTGTAGGGTAGAATGAAATGAAATGAATGGAATGGGACTATTAGTTTATTAATTTATTAATGGTCGTTTCAATGTTTCAGAAAATTTCTTCCAGATCTGCAACCGTCTTTTCTAGTAAATTAATTCGATTAAAGATTATCAATTTTTAATTAAAAATCAAGGAAAAATCAAGGAAACAAGTATTTGGTGAAATGGTTAGTGGTGATGGGGTAGTTGATATTGTTTTCTTCATTTTTTTCGAATGATATTTACAAATATCATTTAACTTTTGCATGATAGGTTAATATTTATGGGGCTTACAGTAGTGGTGGTGATATTAGTAGTCTAGCAATAAATGTAGTTTACTAGTTTTACTAACAAGTGGACTAGGCCTACAGGGCATACCACTTGAAAAAAAACGCACCCAGTGCTTTACCTCATGGGTGGTGTGGAAAAAGGCACAACCCCTAGCATTTGGTATGACTGCTCTTTCACACTGGAGTTCAAAATTTTTGTATTAAGGTGCATGGGCACCTGTAGCGATGGTTTAAATGATATAGTAACACTTGCACTCATTCCTGCATTTAGATGTTCCTTGCATGGATATGGCGGTAAATGATTCAAACTAGGTTGGTACTTAATTCAAATATGATTTGTAAGATGTCTTATATTTTTTCTTTTTTTTGTGGTACAACTTTTGTTCGATAACTTTCGTAATTTTTGTTTTTGTTCCATATTTCTAGGCTCAATGGTAAATGGGACAGCATCTTGTTCAATTACCGATGAACAATTATTGAATTATTGAATGAAGAAAAGCGCAATGAAATCTTCACAGATTTATGGAAATATCTTGGAAAAAAATTCGTAGATCCTGTGACGAAGCAATTCTTGGTTGATTATTGGGCCTAACCTCGTGGGTGGGTGCGGAAGAAGAAACACACCCCCAACATTAGTATGAGTGCTCCACCCCACTCGAAGCAAAGCATCAGTGCAGATGACTGTTCCCGGCGCATCCACTACTTAGCCTAGTGTGCCTTCAATAATTTTGGTTGACAAATGAATGGATCGTCTCGAGCCACCCTCAAACTGAAGGTTCATTCTCCAGGTAATAATCATTGTTGATGTCAGTTATAATCTGTTTCAATGTTTTATTCCAATAGAATTATCAGATGCGGTAATTATTTTACTTCAACAAACAACATAATATACAGATCTGTAATGTTGGTTGTATAACTACAACACGGACTCTATTAGGGTGCACATACACGAGAAGTTTTCCTCTCATAACTTGCTCTCTCACTTTCTAGGCAAAAATATGAAAAAGGGTGACTTTTTTCTTATTTTGAGTGTAAAAACAGAAACAAGTAAAAACTGGAAAAAGTTCTAAAGCAAAAATAGAAAGATAAAATGTTGAATAATAAAAACAGTAGGTAACAATAGCTCTTACTCTTCGAATTTTCTAATTACCGACTATATATATAGTGTATAAATTGATTATTTGAATGATTCAATTTATTTTAAAATAAGAAAATTAACTAATATTGCTGCCTACTTTGTGGCGAAATAGCGTTGTACACCCTTTATATTGACATTTTTCAAGCGACATCTCTGTTTTAATATAAGAATCACTCCAACTATAATGGCGTCGAGGTTGTGATGACAGAGATAGACTATGCCAATAACACATAAAAGAAAGAGACGAAATCAATGAACTAAATCAAGTCTTCTGCGCTTTCGCGCCATTATGATTTGTTTGTAAACAATTGTACGCTTCTAATTTTCCACGAAAATTGTTATTAATTATTATTATTTCAATTAATATAATTAAAAAGGTAAGTTTTTTGTTAAATAATTGTTTTATATAATTTTCAATAGATAACAACAACAAATAACAATAAAAAAAATAGAATTTTTTTTAAATGATAACAGTCATCACATCAAAGAGGTTACGTATAAATTGACCACGTAGGTGGTTATCAGCGGCGTGTTATATCATAAAGAAAGGGCCAATTGTCCAGGGCCCCCAAGCTAAAAAGATCCACAAAGAAGTTGCGATTTTAGAATTGTTCTTTTTTTACTTGATTGTTACTCATATGAGAGGTTCCAAAGTTCAAACTACTCAAGGGCCCCAAGATCGATAACACACCGTTGGTAATTATCCTCTGTAGAGTAATTTTATTCAACAATCCGAGACAATGTGTAGAACAACATTTGTCAACAATTTCTGATCATTGAAATGTAAATCGTGATGATATTGGAAAGGTATCAGTAAATGAGACTAGTAGTAGTACTGTCGCAACAACTCCAGTAACAAGCATTGATAAGAGCATTGATAAGACCGCATTATAATGTTGTACAACATGAAAAAATGTGAGAATTTGTTTGACCGGATGATACGCCGAAAAAAAGTCCTTTATTTGAGGCAGGCCCTTAAATGTTTTGATGGTCTCAAGGAATTCATATATCAAAGTAGATCTGATCAGTATACTATTCATCTATCATATACGTATTATTTACTATGCAGGGCCTACAGTTCCGTTTTTGTCAATTATTACTATTATTATTATGTATTTCAGAATACCTGATACGAATTCTTTTATTACAAACAGATTACTGTTATTAATATTATTATTGTTACATTTTTTAGAATGTCGACCCTGCTTCCTTTTGTTGCATACAGATGGACTTGTAAACGTTGTCCATTTAAACAAAATGAATTCAGTGATATAACATGTAAATTTTGCAATTATCCAAGATTTGAACGAACAGATATAAATAAGCAAGAACCTCAAGATAAATCTAAATCGAAACAGACAAAACGTCCAAACAAACGATTTAATTATGATATAAAAATTATTTGTGAAAGATTACGTGGTTGTTATGTAAACCTACAAACAGATTACGATGCGAATCGTTCAATCGGTTCCAGAATATATAAAGTAGAATGGCAATGTAAACATTGTAAATTTATTAATACAATAAATCGATCGAATTGTAATATGTGCTGGATGTCATATGAACATGTTCCTGTCACTGAACAATCACTAGAATTAATTCATATAACACAACAAGAATTAATGGATAGACAATGGATATATATTGCACGTTACTGTTTTACAAGGAAACAGAGCTATATTGATCATACATTTCCACCATCCCCAAAAAGTCTCTATTATAATTTAGATAATATAAATAATCTACATACAATTAAATGGAAACGTTTTCGTGATATTAATGATAATCTTAATTATGGTAATTTACGTTGGAGTGTATTTAGATACCCACAACCAACGGATGTTGCACAAGGTGATTTACCTGATTGTTGGTTATTGAGTGCTTTAGCTACATTAGCTGAACGAGATGATCTATTACCATCTATATTTATAACAAATAATTATTCTCATGAAGGTGTTTATCAAGTACGGTTATATAAAGATGGTCAATGGACAACTGTATTGGTTGATGATTTTTTCCCATGTGATAGGAAAGGATATATACTATATGCGAAAGTAATTATTATTTTTGTTTTTAATGTCTGCCAATTGGGCTGGATTTATGATTTTTGAAGTCTACTGATTAAGTAGATTTCACACATTTGATAGCACTACTTGAGCGTCTGCAGCTTATGTTCTTTGGGAAAAAAGCTTCACTAGGTTTTCCGTAAATCCAGCCCTATATTGTGTTGTATTCTTTATCATTATTCATATTGATTTTATTTTATTTTTTTGCTTTAGGCTAGACGTAAACAGATGTGGGTACCATTAATTGAAAAGGCAGCTGCCAAAATTTTCGGTTGTTATGAATCATTAGGAAACGGTTCACCAATCGATGGATTAGCGTTGTTAACTGGTGCAGCATGTGAATCAATCCTATTACAACCAGCATCACTTGATCCTGCTGATCATGAGGAATTAGATATTGATCTGATTTGGTTACGATTATTATCATTTAAACAACAACAATTTTTAATGAATACCTTATGTGGTGGTGTTGAAAATATTAGTAAAAAAACATATCGTGAAGTTGGTTTACGTGCATATCATACATATTCAATATTAGATGTACGTGAAATTAAAAATAATCGTTTATTGAGATTACGTAATCCATGGGGTCATTCTTCATGGAATGGTGATTGGTCATATAATTCAGATAAATGGACAGAATTGGGAGAAGAATTAGTACCATATGGTAGTTTTGTAAATGAAGGTACATTTTGGATCTCACTTACAGATGTTTTAACATATTTTTATTCAATTGACATATGCAAAACGAAATTAGTAAAAGATGATGTAGCATGTCTACAAGGAGTGATACCACCATTCTCATCACAAGAATATCAATCATATATATTAATAACTGTTTTCGAACCAACAGAAATTGATTTTAATTTATTTCAAGTAACTATGAACCCTAAATATTTACTAGTACTTACTATTATTATTATTATTTTCATTTATAGGACAGTCACCGAGAATTAGGTGAATTTTATCGTTCTCAGTTAGATTTAGGTATTGCTATATTCGAAACATATGATGGGTCAACAATTAGTACTGAAGCTCAATATAGTAGACGTGAAGTACGTGATCTTGCTGATTATTATCAATTGTTAGAACCTGGTCAATATATTATTCTACCATTAGCTTTCAATCATTGGCATATCAACTGCGACGATGTGGCATCTTATCCAAGGTTCGTATTATTATTATTGTTATCATTTGATGATGTATGCCGCCCATATTTACTCGGAGTCACGATTCCTGATGAGACGAAAACTGTGAACCTGTAAAGTTTGTGCTTTACTTGAATTACCAACACTAGCACTGAGTCAATCCACGAGCGGACTGTACACTTCCCGGGGCCAATGAGTCTTTGTGGAGGGATGTTTTCTTCTCTTTTAAATTTCCCCTTGGGACAAAGTAAGCCGGACTGGCCGTGGATCAATCTATAGGTCTCATAGAGTCAGGAATGCGCGCTCCCAGTCTTTGTGAACGTAACTTAAAACAGAGAGTGTCGATAATACAGGGCGATCTATAAAATTTATAGTCAAGTGTGCGTTGACTTTGAATGACGTCAGAAACGTATGTCTACGATGCATCGTTTCTTACTAGTTTGTCATACCTATTAACTTAGGTTAATGTTCGAGACATGTATCTATGTATGTACAGTGGGATGTGTATCTAAAAAATGAAATTACTAGATATATTTTTATTGTTGTTGTAGAACTCAATTGAGCTTTTTCAAGAATCGAATCAGAATTTGCATTAAAATCTAAGAAAATCAATTTGACAATCTAAAGTGCCGTAAAATCTGTATAGATGGCGTAACCAACTGGACTGTCACGCACGCAAAGACATACGTTTGTCATGGCACACTTTTTGACCATAAATTTTATAGATCACACTGTACAAACGCTAAGACGGATGTTAATTCTAAGCCTTGTTCAGAAAAACAAAGCAAATTTGCCAAATAGTTTTCTCATAAAATGTTGCGTTAATGTTCGCCTTAACATAGATAGACATCAAACTACGACTTACGTTCTCCAAACATTGCTTATTCTAATCGAAAGACAACTAAATTTGTTTCTCTTTCCAAATATTATCATCGGTGTTGTTAATTTTTCTTTTGTGTTTCAGATTTGTTTTAAATATTCATAGTTCAAAACCAATACTAACTAGTCACATAGAACCACCTGATTATATATTAGCAGATGCTATGATTACATTAACATCACAATATGGTCATCAATGGGAACCATGTGAAGGTGTAACCGTATATTATTTAACAAAGAACTGGCATGGAGTTGTTATTATGGTCGAAAATCGTCATGAAGATAAATGGGTACATATGAAATGTAATGCCCAGAAAAATGAGGATGTAGTTTCAACACGTGGTGCATTAATAACTACTGATAGTGTACCACCATTAACACGTCAAATTATTACTGTATTAACATATGTGTATAATAATATTACCTCTTTCATAAAATATGATCTACAGTATCGTTTATCGGATACAGAAGATTTAAATAACTGGAATCCAATCTGTACTACGTCGTGTCATAATCCTGAATTGGATTATCGAACCAATGGGTTACATGCACCACGTTCGTTTTAATTTCTTTGTAATAATTGACGATTGTATAGAAATTAGAAAAGAGAACACTTTTTTTGTATTGTTCAGTTGATTCAATTTTTTCTGTATAACTTATTTGATTTTGTTGTATGTATTTGAAGTATCTTAGCTTATTATTATTATTATTATTATTAATGACTCTTTTATATCTTTAGCCAATTTGAAATAAAACATATGGTACTGGTTGAATTGAAGATAATCCAACCAGTACTATACGTTTTTCTATCTAGTTTCATAATTACTTTATGGCCACCTTAACTTTGTAAAGTCACAATCTAAGTCGATAACTCCGCCTAAATGTTCGCATATAGTGGACTCAGATTGTGACTTTACAAGTTATTACGGTACGTTCAGCACAGCGTACCGAACGCTACTACTCACTTCTAAAATTTGAGGTTTGCTTTAATATTCCTATAATGCAACTGTTCACAACAACCATAGATAACGGAGGACAAACCTCCTCCAAAGATTAAAGCAATCCCCACACCAATGCGATTTTCCGTGGTCGCAGCGGTAACAACAAGTTTCTTTCATATATCTCTTATGGGAGAAAGTTGTCGTTGCTGCTGCGACAACGGAAAATCGCATTAGTGTGAAGATTGCTTGAATATTCAATCTTTGTCTCCTCTTTTAAAAGTGAGCACAAGTCCTTATGAAACTGACCCAATATTAGCCAGAAAACATCGCTGCGTTATCTGGTGAGTTGTTCGTTTTGAAAAGACGTCGCTCAACATGACCTGGCGTTGATTGTCTGATAACATATGTATTTAGTAATATTTATGGATTATGTTGATATTCATGTTTGTAGTTTTCTTTTTCCGTCTTTCGGAGGCGGAAAATTGTCTTTATTAAATAAAATGTATTCTCAAAATTTGACATAACTTTGACTTTTAAGCGGTTATAACGTAAAGAACTGGAAATGAAGTAAGTAAATATGTTTTGAGAAACTCTCAGCACTCTTGAGCATACTGTTAGTGCCACGTTCTGGGATTGCAGAGGCGCCTTTACCGTTGGAATAACAGGTGGCTTCCAACTTCGAATCTTTCCTAAAGCTTTCCTGACGACTTTTCATTATTTAAAACGTGCGTTTACAACTTATTTGGATGCACCAGCAGCAGATTAGGCCACCGCGATTGCCACACTAACCATAGCCTTGCTACGCCACTGTCTATTTAAGTTTGTATTTTAAAATTTGTCCAAAATAAACGACTATTTCCATTAAGTAATTACCATAATAACTGCACTGTGTTTCTATTTATTTCATTCATTTATTTACCAAATTTTCATCAACTCTTTAGTGTTATAAATAAACAATTCTGAACGCTCCTTAAAACATACTCGGTTGCGTACGCACGTGTATGTTTGGTTGCCTGGATTGAACAGGCGGGGATTATTATCACTCTTAAAAAAGGGGTCTTCTCGGTCATTCGTTTATGGATTTAAACGAAATTTTCACAGTTTTGTAGATCTCCTCAGGCGGAATTTATTAGTCCAAACCACATTTCGATAGTACTTGTGTAGTTTCCTAAATATTCGATTCCAGATATTTATGAAAAAATGATGGTTACGCCGATAAAAATTTTCATATCTTCGTCAATCCTTTGTGGATTTAAACGAAATTTTCACAGTTTTGTAGATCTCTTCAGGCGGAATTTATTAGTCCAAACCACATTTCGATAGTATTTGTGTAGTTTCCTAGATATTCGATTCCAGATATTTATGAAAAAATGATGATTACGCCGATAAAAATTTTCATATCTTCGTCAATCCTTTATGGATTTAAACGAAATTTTCACAGTTTTGTAGATCTCCTCAGGCGGAATTTATTAGTCCAAACCACATTTCGATAGTATTTGTGTAGTTTCCTAGATATTCGCTTCCAGATATTTATGAAAAACTGATGGTTACGCCGATAAAAATGATCATATCTTCGTCAATCCTTTGTGGATTTAAACGAAATTTTCACAGTTTTGTAAATCTCCTCAGGGGCAATTTAGTAGTCCAAACCCTAGCTCGGTAGTACTTGTAGTTTCCTAGATAGTCGCTTCCAAATATTTGTGCAAAAATGATGGTTACGCCGACAGAAATTATCATATCTCGTATATTTGTGTAACAAACCACCCCTATTATAATGGTTAAGATATTAGTTTCCTGTAGAATAACCCTGTATATTAGATATTTATGATTTTGAACGACCCTGTATCTATATTCATTATCTCCAGACTAAACACTCTGAAGGTGATGAGAGTTACTTATTAGTCAAGTACTTTTTATTGCTAATATGTAGGTAAATCAGATAGGCGTAATTAAGAACGCATCAGAAATCGGATCACCGATTGGTCCAATTAATTGAAATAGAAGGGATGATGAATCTTCGAGCTGCAACTAGAGAGTTCTTTCGAGAGAGTCAATTTTTCAAGTTCAAAGAAGAAAGTGTTGGAAATTGTTCACGTGACTAAGAGGTCCCCTTTCTTAGTGTGTGAGTGTTTGAAAAAATTGGCAGAATCGCTGAAAGAAAATAGAGATTGGTCACTACAATTGCTGAAGACTCTCAAGACGGTTCCCAGCTCGAAGCTTCACTCTTTTCGATTCCCTGACGAAAAGGCATCTAAAGGTAAGTCCCTTAATATTGTATCTTTGCCTGTTATATTACGTATTTTCGTATTTTCTTCGGGAAATAACATTGATAATAATAATTTTATGTCTAATTGCCCACTAATTGAGTTTCGATTAATTGTAATTTAAAGATATAATCGATTAATTATTAATTGGTGAGAATTGATATCAGATAAGGATAAGTAAGCATCAATTAATTAATTTAAGATTAAGTGTCAGATGTGTTATCGCAATTATTAATTTGAATAATTCCAATTCTTTTTCTTTTATTCAAAATGTACCGGGCGTCCCATTAATAGTTGCTGGTACGAAAATTCTTAAATTAAAGGAACAATTTGCGACCCCATCTGTTGATTTCCATGAGAAGTATTCTAACAATAAGTATACATTACCGTAATGGATATTAATGTATGTTTAAAAAACTTCTCACCAATAATCACCAGGTGGCGTGTCAAATTTACATCGCTAGTTGTCAATGAAATAGAATACACTTCTATTTCATTGCTAGTTGTACAGCCGCCCATAAATAAACAATTCTGAACGCGCCTTGAAACATACTCGGTTGCGTACGCACATGTATGTTCGGTTGCCTAAATTGAACTGGAACAGCTTGTTTATTACTGTATTTATTATGTTAGTATGATTAATATAATCCAGGAACAACAAAATAATTCGCTAAATACTCAATTAAAGCTAACAGTTTCTCTGATAAGAATAAGTAATTTAAATTTTAATTGTAGTAAGTTGGTAGTAATCTTGGATAGTTGTTAAAACATCTAAAAGATGGCAGCATATAAACGACTTATTTTCTCAATTGTTATTACCATTGATAAATTTACAATTAAAATCCTATTTAATTCGAGGAAAAGATTTTTTGAAAACTATCGGCTATTTCTAACCAAAAAATGAAGAATTTTCGACAACTAATATGGGTAATCGATTTAAAAATGGCGCATATGATTTGTTGTGTCATATGTCAAAATATCGAACGGCGCAACATATCCTTATTTATATAGAGTTTTCTAATAAGATTAACAAACAACAATCACTTTTTTGTAATGATACTGTCTATTTTAATCTGTTTTATCAATTTTTGATAATAAATTATTATAATTGAACTGAATACAGATTGTCCTTGACCCTTTAGTTTAGTGTACGCCACTGGTACAATAGTTGGGGCAGTTGGAGGTTTAATGACGTCTATGTGTATGTGTATGCGTATTGTATGTGTGTATGTGTATGTGTATTGTGAGTGTGTATGTGTCTATGCATGTGTCTGTCAGTCAGTCCAACCAACCAACTAACTAATGTTGATGATGGCAATATAACCTGTGGACGTGATGTTAATAAATTAATTCAAGTACAAGGTAAGTTATCTAATCTTATCAACATTTGAAATATTGATAACATTATCGCGAATTTTATTAGATATAATATAATACGTATACTGTCTACGTAGAAAGATTGACTTGAATGAAAGGTCGTATAACACACACACAATTGGATTATATTTTGATGGGGATTTGGTTATACATATATATAGTGTTGCCAAAAAAATGTTGATTTTTTTTGTTTTTATTAAAAAGAAATTGTCGTCGTCGTCGTCAAGGTTAATTTTATAAATCTATGTCCTGTATAGACAGGTGTGATTTACCTCTATAAATCATTAAATAATAAACATAATCATGTATTTATATAAAATGAATTCTTACAACCTTCATCATCAGTCATCGTCCTACTTCCTGTATCAATAATTACTTCGAAATTTTATTCTGTTGTATATAATAACATTATCAGTTATCATTATCATTATCATTAATATTTTGTCAAAAAGACCAATTAAAATGCCTTAAGTTAACTTATATGATTTTGTATATTTTCTCTCTATTGTTATTGTTACTATCATAAATTACACTTAAGTACACATACAAAAATGAAATTTTAAAATAATTTTGCGGTTAATTATAATAAAATATGTAGTCTTTTTTGCAAGGAAAAACCCCCACTTGGCCTTATTTATTAATTATTTTATGGAAAATTATTATAACTTTTCCTATCATGGGGGAAAAAATTGGACATAACGTAAATTCCATTTATTTATTAGTCATAGAGTGGTCACATTTTGCCAATTTTCTACTCGAATTACAGGTAGACGGGTTTTTATAACGTTTTTTTCTTTCATGAATTTTTTTCTATTAAATCATTAACTGTTCAGATTTATTTCTTTTGAAATAGGAAACTAAGGTCGGGCGCATATTAAGATACAGTTCAGCACAGCACAGTGCAGATCAGGCGGTAGTATTTGCTTATTGAAATAATGGAACCAAAAATCGGTAAAAGAGAGGTAGAATCACTCCATCTTTGGCTAGAGAGAGAAAAACAAATACAGGCCAGGTAAAAACTGCTCTACTGTGCTGCCTGTGTCCCAATATGCGCCGGACCTTAGGGCCTAGTCACACGGCAGCTATAATTACAATTTAATGTAATTTCAATTTTGAAGCAATTGAATGTGCTAAATTTCAATTTTCATTAGAATCGATAAATAACAGCAATTGGGTAGTTGTTTTTAGTAGGCCGTTCGGTATAGTAGTAGTCGTTAAGGAACCATAAAAATTGTAATATAATAATAAAATTTCAGAGGTAAAGAAGATACTTAACAATCATTAAATGGAAGTATCAACGTCTCATTTGTAGGTTTTCGATTTTTTTCTTCAAACAACAATTAAACAAATAATAGTGTTTATGGTTTTATGTCGAAAAAGATGTTTGTTTTTAGAAGCTTATTGTTACTAAATCCAGGACTTTTTTGTGGTTGTGTAGCTTTAATTTCTTAAAATTTCGTTTACCTAAAGTCGTGATTGTTTATTGTTTGAGAAAATTGTTTGCAAATTAAGTTGAGGCTTTCGAAATTTCTACGAACCTTTCTAAACAGAAGATTTGTTGATAAAATCTTTGAATTGTTATCAATGATAATACTGGTCCAGCTTAAGGGGGATTTAGAGATGTACAAATAAATGTGCATAAGATTTACATACAGGAAATATGTATTTAATACGTAAATTTTACATTCGGTGACAACCTTCATGTCACATGACCTGCAGCGAACCAATAGTGTTCGTTGAATTGTCAAGTCAACCAATAAATGTCTTCTCCAGATGGTCATGTGATATGTAAGATAATTGGTAGTTCCTTAGTTGTTCTTATCTATTTATAGGGCGAAAATAAAGGTTTTTGACCTTTAAATATAATTTGTAAGCTAATCAATCAAAGAAAGGATAGGAAATATTCCATCTATTTTGTAACACATTAAAACAAGTATTTTCCAAAGACTTAACATTCTTTATAATAAGTGAAGTCAAAAAAACGATCTCGTGCTATAAATTATAAGACACTTATCTGTAGGAGTCGTTTAGTATTATAATTTCTCAACTATAGTTGAACTTGATTATAACGAATTCCACTAGAGAGAACCCACCAATTGGTTCGTAATAACCGTTATTTGTTATACACGTGAAGTTGAGAAAAATGTATAATTTTGTAACAAAAGTCTAAAACTTTTGACACTTTATACACGTGTTGCAAGTTCTAATGGTTCAATTTATTAGAAAAAAAAAACTGAAAATACAGGGTGTTTCACCGAAAAGTGCCCCACTATCAACAGGAATATCTATAAGACGAACGCGTCTGTTCTTTACAAAAAATGTATAAATTCGTTCTTATTGTTATATTCTCGTAAATAAATACACAAAATTTGCGATCAAAAATGCTAAAATGAGGGAGAAATTTTTCGGTCAAACATCCAAGTATCCGGTATACGGTTATATTTATTGAAACTTTTAAATTAACATTTTCTATATTGTTTTAAAAGTGAGCGTAATAATCAATTGTTTACCGATTTTATTAGTTTTTTTAACAAAATTTTTGTATAGATTAAGATTAGTTTGTTGCAGTTTTCACAAATTCCAGGTATTTTTTTCCTCTTCTCTGCTTTTTATATAATCAAAATTATAAAGTCTTTTAATAAACAGTATATTTTTTTATCAATATTTTATATTAAAACATTAGCAAAGCTTTGAAAAGATTGCATCATTAAGTGAATCTTATTTTGGAAAAAAAAATTCCATAGAAAGAATTATAAATTTGACAAAATATATAAATCTTTAGGAAACAAAAAGTAACAATTAAAAAGGAAAAACTTTTTTCCTTAGAAACATGTGTGCATGTATTCATGTTTTATTTCCATTTGAAAAATTTCTATTTGTCTTAAAATCACGCCAGTTTTCGTTGTATATCTTAACAGTAGTATTATTTGTTTATAAAAATAATTAAATTAATATTTAAACAAAACGTTAAAATGTTAATAATATTGTGTGTTATTAATCGATTAAAAGATTAAACTTAATAAATATATTTTTTTTGAGTGCTAAGAGTTCATTTTGTGTTAATAGGGATTTAACGCGATAAAAACTATTTATATGCTAACTTTAATAATTGATTGTTTCACAATTATTAGGAATAATTAAGGATTTTTTTACTCGTTTAGTAAATATTCGGTAAGTATATTCACTTCTCAAGGCTGTATTGTTAAGTTTCTTCAAAATAAACGTTAAAATACGCGACCACCTTGATGTAAATCTACTATATACCAGTCGTCAAGCTTGAAGGTTGTTGATTGATTAAGTAATGTCTCAATTAAATTAAATTTACGAAATATTAACTATTCATTAAAAGGGTGGGATTATCATTTACAAAATCTAAAAAAAAAAACACCACCAAAAATTATATACAGTTTGATCTAACTTATAGTTCTTTTATTGCAGGTGTGACGACGTCATGTCGCAACTAGTTTCATCGCAACTTGCGTCCTGGACAATATTTTTCTACACGTAAATTGGTAAGTAATATATTTTTGTTTTTTAATTAATTGATCAATTAATTTGTTAAATATTTGCTGATAAGAATAATTAGTCGCATAGGTGTCCTATACGTTAAAAAAAAAAACTATTAATAATATAAAGGATTTAAAATTTTGTTAATCCGTAATAAATCAATCGATAAAACTATAAGGATTAATGTTCTAAAAGACTTGTCAATTAGAATTTTTTTATCCTGTCTAAGTAAAATTGTCGGTAATTTGTTCATTCATCAAAGTTTATTAAATTATAGCAACTTCCTAGTGCAACGCGTTAATTTTTTTTTTTAAGAATTTTTGTGTTGTTAGTTTTATAGGTAATGATGTAATGAATTATTTTTAATTATTTTTTTTTTTTTTCTAGGCATGGGGGTGCCATGGCTTGCCCAGGTGCGATTTATGCACTTGGCCATTCTAGGATTAGCAACGGCAACATGTTTATTATATATAGCTTATATAACATCACCACAATTAAATACAACAGCATCACCGTTACGTTTAATAACAGAAATACATTCATATCCTGTTAATAATAATAATTTATCACAAATTGATGTTATTAATAAAAATGCAACAATATTACCGTTGAATAGTGTATATTCAGATGCACCACCACCCCCATCGCCGGCACGTACTTCGGCTGCCCAACAACAACAACAACAACAGCCACAACAACATCAGCAACAACAACAACAACAAAACATTACGAATCAACAAGATTTAACACGTGGTGTACCTGCCGAATACATTTACGAAGCAGGACATATTGATGTTAATTCTCAGGTGAAAACTAAAAACATAATATATATATGTTACCGGCAATGTGCGAAATTAGTCAATTCGCGAAATGCCTAGTCAATTTGCAAAATGACTAA
>JAZBHA010001502.1:0-19928 GCA_037464855.1 Iselma pallidipennis | reverse complement strand
CCATGTACTTCATAGCCTTTATTTAATAAAAACTCAGCCAAATAGGAACCATCCTGAAACGTAACCAAAAAACAATTCAAATTAACCGCCAATAAAACAAAACAATTACAGGTAACTATATTAACGATAAGCCACATAAACAACCGGCATCAAGAATTAAACGATTTTGATTTACAAGTTTTATTATAAATCAAGTAATTGAAGTAATGTAGATGTTAATTAAGTAATTACCTGGCCTGTAATACCAGTAATAAGGGCTACTTTTACTGTATCACTTGACATAATTTATATTCTATAGTAGGTGGTTGATTACAACTTGTTACAACGAAAACTCAAAAATGAATACGTGTACAATTGTTTAAACTTGAAAATAGTTTGTAATTTCAATATATCTCTGATATACGTTGATAAAGTTTTTGTATAAACAAATAATTACACGTGTAAACATAGCAAACCTAGATGTCGGTATCGTAATCACAATTACTCATTCATAGATGTCGCTAGAAAGAAAACAAACTCGTAACGGTGGTTTGAGTCCATACTAGTTTGATGTCATTTCTGTCATTTTTCTGTCAGTTTTGACGTTTGAGATTCTTGTGTTTGTTGGACAAAAATTGAAAAAATTCTAATAAATATGAAACCATTACTTTATGTTATTGTTTCAGTGACGATTATTTCATTGACTAATGTAATTTTTACGTTTCTCTTTTAATAATTTATGGTTATTATTTTTGGTTAATTTCAGGCACAGTCTTATGAAGATAAACGTTGTAAATGTATTTGTCCCAGTATATCATCCGTTACAAATAGTACAGAAACTGCACATACTGCCCATATTATGTATATAACAAATGTACCACCGAAAAAATGGTAAACAATCATGTACATGTATAGGGTGTCTCACTGATAGATACCACCCTAATGTATCTCTTGTTCGTCTTATATACATGACCCTATTAATAATAAAGCAAGGGAAATACTGTCTGTGAGATGCCCTGTATGTGATAATGTTGTTACTTGTAATATTGATGTTTTATTTGTTTCCAAAAACAGTAATTGTGATGGTGTGATTTTACCAAAAATCGGTAAAGAATTACAAGGTAAAGAACAGGAATTTTGTCCACGTTGTGAATGTAAATATGAAAATCGTAATACAACAATAATAAAAGTTGTTGTTATTATTGTTATATGGGTTATATCATTATTAGTTATCTATATGGCATTTTTAATTATATTAGATCCATTATTAAATAAACGTATAAAAGGTAGTTATCAAGAACATACAAATGAAGATGATGAAACAATACAACAAGATCCAATGTATCATAATATGAGTGTTAGAGGTAATGTATTAAATCGTGTTGGACATCAACAGGATAAATGGAAACGACAAGTTAAAGAACAAAGACGTAATATTTATGATAGACATACAATGTTGAATTGAATACCCAAAACTCAAATGTCGTATTTATTATCATTATTATGTTAAGAGTCATTTGAAGAAGAACCAATCTAGTGTGCTGTATTTGTTGATCATGTAGGGCTCGCATGTTATGTGGTTGCTCGACTTGGGTCTTTCTGGGTTGGGCTGCCCTCCATCGAACCTTAGGGCAACATAGAGGCGTTCTGGGCTTCTTCAAAGTCACAGGGCTTTTGAACCATCAGAGAGTGTTATTTGGCACTACCTCGTTAACACATAAACCCTTTATGTACTGAACTTGGCATACTAGATTGTTCCATTGTCAAATGATTCTACCTGGTATATTATTTTGGTTATTGTGATAATAATTTTTTATGTAATTGTTAATATTATTATTCGGACGTTCTTCCACATGTATTATATCTTTCTCATCTTCATTGTGTATATTTAGAACTTATTTAATCTTGAATACAATAATATTGGTTGAATATGTATTTATTATTTTTAATGTTTCTCCTAATTCGAAATATTTATTGTTAATTTATCAAAAAAAAAGTGAAAAATTATAGACGAAAAGCCTGTTACAATGACGAAAATTTGGTGAAATACGAGTTAAATGGAAACCAAAAATAAATACAAGAAAAATTGACTAAAAATAGTTCGTGATGACTCATGAAACGATAGAAATATCTGGACAAAGCCAATCTTAAGAAAAATTAGCGAGAAATGTTAATTAAAAGTTTCTGTTTTGTTTTCTGTTTAATTAATTTCTCTAATTTTCCCAATTACAGTTTTGATTATTATACGTCTACCATGCATATCATGGATGTAGATAACATGTTTGTTAATTATTTAAACTCATAATTATTTTATAAATGATTTAAACAAACATATAATTCCATTGAATTATATTTAACGATTATATTATGTAATCACGAGTTGTACTTGAAAAATTTAAATTTCCCGCCATTTGATCATGTGCCTTCTCCGCATAGATGTCGTCATCATCGACGAAATCCAGCTATCTAATTGGTAGAATGTGACACGACGTCATCAAAATGCCCCCGCACCACTCCCCTATCGTACAAGTGCCATATTTCAGTGCTTGTTCTGTCAAAACGTCCTCTTTCGTTGGCAAGATTCAGTGCCGGTTAGACACGAGACAGAGAAAGATTCCATTTTCGTTTTTCCATTAATTCAGTGTTCTCGTGTTCTTTTTTTCAAATTTCAAGCATTTACTCACATAAAAGATGTCAAAAGACGCTAAAAATTTCGCAAAAGATTTCATCGCCGGTGGTGTATCAGCGGCTATTTCAAAGACCGCCGTTGCTCCCATTGAACGTGTTAAATTAATTTTACAAGTACAGGCTGCTAACAAGCAAATCGCCGCCGACAAACAGTACAAAGGTATGTAATGGCTGCCATTTTATTATTACCATTTCTTCTTCTAACCATAGATTTTCGCCACATTTTTCAATATCAAATTTCAAATTATCAAAATTATTTGGGATAGAGATTTTGGATTTTGAATAAGAGAGCTACTTTTAGACATTTCGATTTCCGGTCGGAACTGTACCAGATCAATAGTTGCGGCAGGCAGGGTGGCACAATTTCGACCTCGCCTTGACCTCGTGGTATACAAATTACTACCCTTAATATGGGTGGTTTTTTTCGTTATTTGTATAGAAATATTGTCCGTTTTGGATTATTTTAATATTTAAATTGATCGTCATTATTACATGTTATGTAACCAAATTTCGACGCTCTATCGGCGCAGATCCCATTTTCTTTAAGCAAATTAAATTATTAGATCGAATTGTTAGCAAATTGAAACCAAATAGTACATATATGCAATTAGTTTAAAGTACATTGATTTAATTTAAAATAATCGAGTCACAAGACACGTGTTCATCAATTTGTCTTTTCTGTACCGATGATACTAACTTAAGTGCGATTTTTTCAATAGAAACTGTTATCGTTATTCATGTAATTTCTTCGAAATTATTGATAGATAGATTATCATTTAATCTAAATACTCCTAGTTCTTAATTTTTTTGGTGTAGTTAATTGTCGCCCTCTCATCTCTGTATTATGGCATTGAACTGTGACGTCATACAATGGCGTCAAACCTAAATCGTCAGCATTTAAAAATTCCCAGCAATAATAGGTCTGTTCCAACTGAAATTCAAAATTATTAGAAAAGTCCGAAACAGTCAGACGCATGCGCAAATGAGTTTAAAACACTCAAACCAGACTGTCTGCGCATACCTCGGACTATTTCGGATAGTTTTGGATTTTTGACGGAACAGACCTATTATAATTCAAAATCACGTTTTTCTTGCTACTGATAATGAATTTAATGGAATATGTATTTTTTTATGCGTATTAACAAATGATAGAGAATTGAAAGAGCATGGATAGTGTTTGCCGCCAAACCAATTAAATGATAATTTTTGTTATGATATTAGTGGTCGCCCTGTGAACTATCACGTCATGTAGTTATTGGGAATCCGCGGGAATCCCGTGGTTTTTGTTTTTGATAATTACCCCCACGTAGTTTCATGAAGACCTCATTTTATAGAAATTATTATCAAAAATGTTATCTGACCTTGTAAAGCACGTGCATATGAGACTATAATGATACGACATTCTGATAATGTGATGATGATGCTTTCCTCAAATTGATAATAGAATTATCATGTATTAACATAAATATTTTTTCTTTGTGGAATGAAGAGTTTTGATTTTTTGTTTTTCTTTAAACAGGTATTGTTGATTGTCTCATTCGTATTCCAAAAGAGCAAGGATTCTTCAGTTTTTGGCGTGGAAATCTTGCCAATGTTATCCGTTATTTTCCAACTCAAGCATTGAATTTCGCCTTTAAGGATGTTTATAAACAAATCTTCTTGGGTGGTGTTGATAAACACACACAATTCTGGCGATATTTTGCTGGTAATTTAGCATCAGGTGGTGCTGCTGGTGCCACATCATTATGTTTTGTTTATCCATTAGATTATGCACGTACCCGGTAAGTAGTTCATCATTTCTAACTCAATTTAACGAAAAACATTTTTTTATTGATTTGATTTATTTACAGCTTAGGTGCTGATGTAGGTAAAGGAGCCGCCGAACGACAATATACCGGTCTTGTAGATTGTATAACAAAAACATTTAAATCTGATGGTCCTATTGGTTTATATAGAGGCTTCTTTGTATCCGTACAAGGTATTATTATCTATCGTGCCTCATATTTCGGCTTCTTCGATACGGCTAAAGGAATGTTACCAGATCCCAAAAATACGCCGTTCCTTATTTCATTTGCTATCGCTCAGGTATGTAAATCAATTAAAAATTTATTTTATCATAGAAAAGCATACAATTCTCACAACTTTTATTAGAGCAGTTATAAGAATTTGGACTTTTTCCATCGATAAAATCATACAATAAAACAAAAAAGTCCAATGAATAATAGAACAGAAACTGTCTCGTGATAAGTGTTATCAGGAATTGACCTTTAATTGAAACGTTCACTTATCAAATTCCATTATTTACGTAACAGTGAGATTGTAATTTACGTTTAAAACCTTTTACAACCTTTTGCATATGATGTTTCACTGAACTGAGTTTATATCTTGA
Source organism: Iselma pallidipennis (assembly GCA_037464855.1). Classification (NCBI taxonomy): domain Eukaryota; kingdom Metazoa; phylum Arthropoda; class Insecta; order Coleoptera; family Meloidae; genus Iselma; species Iselma pallidipennis. Next base: position 14,872 of record JAZBHA010001502.1, on the reverse strand, counting down.
TGACTTCAGTCTACCACTACCCATTACTGATGCAATCTTATTATAAGAAATTCAATATTTTGTGGATTTTTCAAAGAAAATTAATTGGTTTTGTTTGATTCGTTTTTCAGTGTGTCACAACTGTATCTGGTATTACTTCATATCCATTCGATACAGTTAGAAGGCGTATGATGATGCAATCTGGTCGTGCTAAAGCAGATATGATGTATAAGAACACATTAGATTGTTGGGTGAAAATTGGTAAAAATGAAGGACCTAGTGCATTCTTTAAAGGCGCTTTCTCCAACATCCTTCGTGGTACTGGTGGTGCTCTCGTACTTGTGTTGTACGATGAATTAAAAGCACTTCTTTAAACAACAACAAAATAAAACAATTTAATAGAAATTATCAACGTATTCAACTAATGTCATTATATTTATTTTTCTTTTTAGTAAAAATTGAAAAAAAAAACAGTAAAACAATATAATACTAAAAAAAAACACGTTCCATTTAGAGCATTTATTATTTACGCAAAATCTGTTTATCTGTTGATGTCTTGTTTTTTAAAAATTCAATTTTGCCCCACATTCCAACATTTGGTTTACAACATTATGTTTTGCTGTGCAAAATCAATGAAGAAAAACGTATTTGACACAGGTCCCACTGTATTTTTTCTTAAAAAAAAAAAAACACTCCAGTTCTGTATATTTTAACAGAAATCTGTACCAATAAACAGTTGTGATAAGTTAATTATAATTGTTTTCTTTTTGTTGGTAGTACAATTGGAAAAGATGAAGTAATAAAGTTGTTCAATAGTTGATTGTCGTGTATTTATGTAAACCCATGAGAAATTTTATAAAAAATATCTTCATGGTCCAAATCGGGGGTTCCCAAAGTACAAAACTCCACTATTATTATGAGAATATTGTATACAGCTTGGTGGCAAGCTTCTAGGTACATAGGCGAGAAGAGGTCGGGGCGGGAGTGAGAACAGGGTAACAAAGACAAAAATTGGTGTGTTTGGGTAGAAGTTTACCTGTACTGGAGAATAAAGAAGTCCCCTCCTCCACGTTGTACATTTTTGTCACTATTGCCCTTGTACAAAATGTTTCTGTTTAATGTGGCTCGTTAAACTTTTATTGTTTCGCTGTTTAGCTCCTCATTGTCGGTCAGAACTTTTGAGAACCACTGGTCGTGTTATCAAGACGGTTGTGATTTTCAATTATAATGTTTAGTTATGGTTACAGTTAAGAGAGGGCGCTGTTTGGTGGAAAGAAAAAAGTTAAGTTGGTAGTACTGTTTCAGCCAATCAGATTACACCATTTTGAATTCAAAAAACCGTTAATATAAATGGCGTTGTGTTCGGTTATTGTTTCGAAAACGAAATAATTTTGTGTGATAAGTCGAATTAATTAATTAATTAATTAACGTGCAGATAATCAATAAAAATGTCGAAAATACCATCATTAGCTCGAAAACCACCACTATTGATGCAAAAAACCAAATTGACAAACGATGAAAATGTACCACAAAGTAAGACAGATGATAATCTCAAACAACAACCAGTACTGGGACAGAGAATGTTAAAAAGACGATCAAAATCGGTGGCTGATTTAAAATCATTAACAACAAGACCATTAACGAATTTCAAACCAAAACCACTATTGCCGAAAATTCAACAGGAACCGTCTAAAGATGCAACAAAATTGAAGGTTGGACAGAAACGACCAGCTTCAGCTACAACAACAATTGCAACAACAACAACAACAGGAGCAAAAAAGGCAAAAATACCCAGTTGGGATTATAAAGGCCGATTCCTACAACTTAACGAGAAATATAGTGCATTACAAGGTAGTTTCAGTACGTGTGAAGCAAGATTAACAAGTGAGTTGATAACTTTTCCACAAAAACTATCAGTTTTCAGTAACTGAATTTAATTTTTTTACAGAACTTGAAAATGCTGAAAGTAGTCTTGTTGAATTAACAAGCGAGAATGCGAAATTGGTTAAATTAAATCAGGAACTCACTGGAAGAAATCAACAATATTTAAATCGTAACTTACATTTGGAGAAAGAAAATGCCGATTTACAGGAGAAATTAGCCAAAACCAAACAATTGTATGAAGAAACTAATAAAACAGCTATTGAACAACATTCCCAACTGGAACAATTACAATTAAAACATGAAACGATATTTGCTGAGAATGAGAATTTAAAAAAACAATTGGAACAAGCTCTAACCCAAGTAGACGAATTGAAGGATTCATTAATGAAACATGAAGATTTAAGACGAAGAATGCATAATGAAATCCAAGACCTAAAGGGTAATATTCGTGTTTTCTGTCGTGTCAGACCAGCTGTAACACGTGAAGAAAGAGATCGTTTATTATGTTCAATCCATTATCCAGCTGATACAACATTGGAAATTCGTAAATCGCGTGAAAGTGTCAATACAACTACTGGAAAACTTAATGATTTTAAATTAGAATTTAATTTTGATAAAGTATTCACCCCTCAATCAACACAGGATGAAGTTTTTTTTGAATTATCACAATTAGTACAATCGGCTTTGGATGGCTATAATGTTTGTGTGTTTGCGTACGGTCAAACCGGATCAGGAAAAACGTTCACCATGCAAGGCACCCCAGAACGATTAGGTAACTGATTATCACTACAACTATTCTAATAAGAATATTATTATTTGTTTGTTTTCAGGGATGATACCAAAAACCGTTGATTTAATCTTTGACAAGATCAAACAATTAGAGAAGACTGCATGGCACTATAACGTAAAGGCTAGTTTCTTAGAGATTTACAATGAAACTATTAAAGATCTATTAGATCGTAATCATACAGCAAATTGTGAAATAAAATTTAATGATGGTAAACATATAACCGTAAGTAATTTGAAAATTGAAAATGTAAATAGTGCAAATGAATTGAAACGTTTGATGGATATTGCAAATGAAAATCGTGCTGTAGCTGCCACCGATTTTAATGAACACAGTTCACGTTCACATGCTGTAACAAAGATCGATTTAAATGGTTATAATGAAAAAAATCATATAACATATAGTGGTTCAATATATTTAGTGGATTTAGCTGGTTCAGAAAGTGCTAAGACTAGTGCTAATGAACGTTTAATAGAAACGAAGAATATTAATAAAAGTTTGTCAGCTTTAGGTAGTGTAATGATGGCATTATACAATAAAGATCCACATGTACCATATCGAAATTCAAAATTAACATATTTACTCCAATCATGTCTAGGTGGTAATTCTAAAACATTAATGTTTGTTAATATATCACCATTCGAAGAATGTTATGCTGAAAGTGTAAATAGTTTGCGATTTGCAGCACGTGTAAAAGAAGTAAAAACTATTTCGAAACGAAACCGTGTGTGTCAATAATTTTTAATATATTTTTTTTATGTATATGCCTAGATTAGAAAACTTTTGTTTGTGTTTTAATCCATTCTAAACTTTTTGTTTTCAATATTAATTGTTATTATTGGTTTTATCATTCTATTAATATAACGACTTTAATTACAGATACTTTATTAACAATAATTTGTAATTGTTATGATTTTGAATTCAATAATGTCAACTTTATCCAGAAATATCCCTTAGATCCGCAAAAATAACCAACCGAAGAGATCATAGGAGAAAACTAAAGGGTAAGTGAACATTCTAGTTAATTACAATTCGCCGTATCGCATTGGCAAACTCTGGACCCATTGGGCAAAATACATTTCGTATTTTTGTTCAGGACCAGATGTAAGCTTGCTACGGCTTCTAATCTTTACTGATTGCGAGTCAATTCCAAGTTTACCGGCTTTTCATATGCACTGGAGGGTGTGCACTGGAAACCCTTTATCACGTGGTTTATAAATAGTATTCGCCTGCCCTCCACGAGTTATATCACTTGACCACTAAACATTCCAGTTAATTACAATTCGCTGTATCGGATTGGCAAGCTCTGGGCCCGTTGGGCAAAATACATTTCGTACTTTTGTCCAGGACCAGATTTAAGCTTGGTTCGGCTCCTAGTTTTTATTGATTACGAGTCAATTCTAAGTTTACCGGCCTTTTATATGCATGGGAGGGTGTGCAGTGGGAACCTTTTATCACGTGGTTTATAAATAGTATTCAGTTGCCCTAAACGAGTTATATCACTCGACCACTGAACATTCTAGTTAATTACAATTCGCCGTATCGAATTGGCAAGCTCTGGACCCATTGGGCAAAATACATTTTGTACTTTTGTTCAGGGCCAGAGTTAAGCCTGTTTCGGCTCCTAATCTTTATTGACTGTAAGCAAATTTCAAGTTAAGCTGCGTTTTATATGCATTGAAGGGTGTGCAGTGGAAACCCTTTATCACGTGGTTTACAAATAGTATTCAGCTGTCCTTTACGAGTTATATCACTTGACCACTGAACATTCTAGTTAATTACGATCCCCTGTATCGGATTGGCAAGCTCTGGACCCTTTGGGCAAAATACATTTCGTACTTTTGTTCAAGACCAGATTTGCGCTTCCTTCGGCTCCTTATCTCTGTACTGATTAAGAGTCCAAGTTTAGCGCTCTTCCATATGCATTGAAGGGTGTGCAGGGAAGCCCTTTATCAAGTGAGACTCTAAGCACATATCCTACCCTGTCAGTGTTGTATACGAAAATTTGATACTGATACTGGAAAAAATGCTTCTCTTATTTGTATTGTCTCATTACCCAAAAATTCTATTATTTTATATGAGAATTACAGCAGCGCGTTATGGATCTCGCAGACCCTTGAGGCTTCAAGCTACCGAAGCAAAAGCAGGAACTTTTGACATTTGAGACATCTGGGCCCCTTTCAGATTTGGCGTTCTGGGCAATTGGCCTTTTTGCCTGCGGTATAACGCGTCGTTGCAGAATTACTAGAAAACTTCTAAGAGATTTTGTATAAATATTTATTGGTTGTAACAAAATACAATTTTTGCGTTATTTATTGCTCAATATCTGTGACTAGAATTTTGTGAAACACAATTTTGAATTTTATTATTTCAACAAATTCTCGAAATTTTCCAATCATACGAGAATTAATTTAACTAAACATCTCTTCAATTTCTTCAAAAGTTTTTCCTTTAGTTTCTGGTAGAAAGAAGAATACAAATATTGTACCCAATACTGATATTACTGTGAAACCATAAAATGTACTATCAACACCGATAGCATTGGCAACATCTAAATAGAATTTCGTTACAATGAATGCCAAGAACCAATTGAATGTACCAGCAGCTGAGGCAGCATTACTTTTAATCTCATCGGGCATAATTTCAGCTTGTATCATCCATGGTATTGGACCATAACCCAACGAGAAGACAACAATAAACAAACATAATGCAAGAATCGGTAACCATGCAATATCTGTGATGGTTTCTTGTGATACAACATTACGATCTTTTAATGTAAAAAATATACCAATCATTAGCGTACCAATTGCCATGAAGAAATCAGATATAAGTAATAGAATTTTACGGCCAAAACGATCAACAACCAATGATGATGTTAATGTGGCAATTATTTGTATACCACCAACAAGCATTGTAGCATCTTTACTACCCATACTGCTCTGTGCTGCTTCAAATATTGTTGATGTATAGAAGATAACAGCATTTATGCCGCTCAATTGTTGGAAGAACATTAAACCAAAACATATGAGTAGACCATGTTTTGTATGTTTCTTTTTAAAGACTTCTTTAACATGTTGTTTACTGGCTTTATCACGTTCCAGACGATTTTTAATATCAGTTATTTCTGCATCAATTCCTGTATAATCGGCGCCTCTTAATCGTACCAGTACTTGTCTAGCTTCATCTTCTTTATTACATTTCATCAAATAAACAGGTGATTTCGGTTGAAATATGAATACAATACCGAATATTGCCGGTATAAAGATATTTACAATTGATAGTGTTTTTGGATCGGTAGATGCACCAATTACATAGGATATAAATATACCGACAGTTAAGAATAATTGAAAGAATGTACCTAAGGCACCACGTATTTCTTTCTGTGATATTTCACTTGTATATAATGGTGCTGCTATACAAAATACACCACCAGCAATACCAGTTAGAAATCGTCCAATATATATCATAACAATGGATTGTGCAAATATTATTAATAACCAACCAATTATTAATGGTATTATTGTTAATAATACAAATAATTTACGTCCAATTAAATCACAAAAGAAACCAGTTGGAAAACACATCAACATTGCACCGAGTGTCATAAAGGAACCAATCCAACCTAAACTTGTATCATCCACTTGTATACCATTCAAATCGGCATTTTTTAATTCAAGTGATATATTTGCTGTCCAACCCAGTATTGTACCAGCTGCTACTGCACCCAAACATACTAAACAGAAATAATTAAATTAAACATTTAACAATAATATATTATACAATCAACAATAACATTATGTATTGTTGTATAAATTGTATGCAGGAACAGTGTAAGGGTACGGATACACGAAGAGATTTTTATCTCCTAACTTTGCCCCTTCTCTTCTTAAGAAAGAGCAAAAGAATAGCTTCCTCTTTATTTTTTAAGAGACAGAAAGGGCAAAGTTAGCTGAGAAAAATTTCCCCATGCCAACACACCCTGAGGACGTACAGTTACGTGCACATAAAAGAGAACACTTTTTGTGGATTTGTGTAAGTCGGGCTGTCGAGGATGGTCTCCACAAGACAACTTAAACTTCACAGACCAGAATCTGGCCAATCTACTAGGAAAGATATTCTATCTCTCCACCTTCCTACTCTAAAGAGATAAAAAGCCTGATTCAGACGAATGAAAATATTGGTATTTCTTACCCAAGAGACGTTCTCTTTTATGTGCCCGTAACTGTACATACATTAGGTGACTTTTCTCTCCTAACTACTCTCTGTCTCGACAAATAAAAAAGACCTGTCTTTTGCGAACCCTTTATTAGGTGGAAACTCGTCTTCAGCCCTTGATTTGTAATGCAAACAAGTACACCTTCATTAAGTAGAGACTGTCTTTAGTGGAAACATTTTCTGATTTTTCCCGTTCCCGTTGGAGACAGGTTTCACTATATTTTTTCTCTTTTTTTTTGAAAGAGATGAGGTGGAAAGAGGGAAGAAAAAATGTCCCTTAACGTTGGGTATAAAGAAAAACAGTAGTCGGTTCGTTCTTTTAAGGTTTTGTTTGACTTTTTAGGTTGTAAATTTTAAAACATCAACCCCACAAAGAATGTTAACTCGGAAGCAACTACCCATATCGTATTAAATCAAGTAAAAATACACTTGAGTGCATATAAAAGAGAACGTCTCTTGAGTAAAATACTAGTATTTGCGTTCGTGTAAGTCAGGCTTTTTCTCCCTTCAGAGTAGGAAGGTAGAATATCTTTCCTACCAGATTCTCCAGATTCTTTTCTGTCAAGCTTAAGTGGTCTTGTAAAGACCGCCTTAGGTAGTCCGATTTACACAGTCCCACAAAAATCGTTCTCTTTTATATGCACTCAAGTGTACCACAATTTTGGCAAAATTGTGGTCCCTGTCCATGAATTATACTGTAATAAGTAGGTATTTGCTTAGGATTCAACATTCTTTATGAAGTTGATGTTCTAAAATTAACAATTTAAAGATCAAAACCTTACGAGAATGAATGGACTGTATACCCCAGAAGATTTTCTGTCCGAACTATTTCATCTCCCTCTTTGAAAATTAAGAGAACATTATCCCTTTTTCTATACGTTTCTAGTCTTGTAGGAAGTCATTCGATTTGGTTCAGTCGTAATGAGCAAGTGTCCGTAAGACATACGTTAACGGTAAACCATGTCAGAGAAAGAGAAGCAATTGCGCATAGCCTAAAATACGCTATATCTATACAATTCGTCTTCTTTTTCTAATAGGATTTAGCATCAGCGCTTGTTTATTATACAGAATGTCCCGTCAGATGAATTTACTCTTTATTGTAGTTTTTTATTTTACAAAAATTAGAAAAACTTAATGACGTTTCGATTTCAGGTGAATAAGATGAAGTGTCTTTATTTTCCGATTAATTAGATTAATTAGATTGATTAATTACCTGATAGAGCGGCAATTAATTGTGGAATTTTGTTCCCATCGATCATCATTCTGAAATCAACCAAAAAAAATTATTAGTAATATTTGTCAAATTTTTGATAGTTCTCCCTTTTTTTTTAAAAAACAACTCACATTCAAATTACATGTCAATAGATAATTTTGACAAAACCAATTAGAACCGAGTTACAGTGATAATTTGCTCTAATACAAATTATTCAGAAAATGCTGGAATCTGATTGGATAAAAATTTTTGCGGGAAATAGTTATATAAAAATTTCACTAATAATTGATTTATGATTATTATATATCTATACTTATTAAAATCATAAAAATTGTTTAGGAAATCCATTGTTTACGTAGTTTTTGGCATAAAAAAAAGTGTCATTAAACTGACAATAAAAAAGATCTATAGCTATAATAATAATTAAACTCGGTAATGGTGAATTATGATAAGATAGATGTGAACGGAATAATTCCTGCTTGAAATATGAATGAAAATTATTATTATTATTTGTAGTAATAACATTTAGTTATCAAAGGAAAAAATCATATCCTAATTAAAATTTTAGATAAGAATCTCGTTAAAGAAACACCATCGATTGCATTAAAAGTTTCTGTTATAATGATAATAATAATAAATTTTCATCGACAATGATGAAACAAAATAAATCAATTAAAAGTTGTAAATGTCAATTGCTGTTAAGTATCTATTAAGATACTAATTCGGTAAGAAAGAAAAAAAATAGAAGAATAGTATTCCAATCATTTATTTGTATCTTTGACGTAGTTTTACTATAAAAATTAACACTACGATAGATAAGGTAATTGTTATTCAAACAACGTTAGAAAAACATTTAATCATTAATTTGTTATTTTATTCATACCGTGTGATTTTTCAAATAGTATAGTCTTGCTGAGCACGAGAGCAAGAGAAATGACATATTAACAATCCAGGATAGGTGTAATGAAGCGAGATAACGAATCTAATAATCCTGCTATCTTTCGCGGATATAGTGAACCACTTTTCAGAACCGGTGGTCCGGTGCCACAGTGATCATATGGCGCCTCCACCATTTTTCGTTTCGTTCGCCAAAATAGAAATTGATTGTTGTTTCGAATCTAAAACTTACATTTTTGTCGTTTTGTCTTTTCAATCAATTCTCGTTGTACCTTTATGTAAGATTATCAACAAGAAAATAATTATAGGTGAGGATCTTGCAAATTAAAATATTCCAGTTTTTGATTATTCTTTGAGCGTGAATTCATTTTTTTTTCTTTAATGTAATAACAATAACAATACAATTACGATTGTATTTCTAATGTTCAGTGACATTGAAAAGATTTCATTAACAAATACAATAGAACTCGGTTATAGCGACATTCAAGAAACTTAGAAAAAAAGTGACGTTATAACCGAGTGTCCTTTTTTGCAGGTTTTTGAGTGATTGAATGAACACAGTAGACATTGATCGGACTCTGTTAACATTGTTGTAATATCTGATTTGTCGTTACAACCGAGTTATACTGTACATCAAATAATTTTATTTGATTAATTTATAATGATAATACCCCGAGTGCCAGAGGCGTATCGACAAATACTGGCGTATGTGGCGACACTGGAATAACTGGGGATTACCGAGTTCAAATCTTCCCCAAAACGCTTCTTTGGACTTTCAATACTTAACATTTGTGTTTACAGCTTATTATAATGCACTAGTGCTTTTAGTTTGGCGTCTCCATTCAGATTGCGCCTATAGTGCATAATTTTAAGAACTAATTAATGCACTAGTGCGAATTATCGCTGTGGTTCGCTTCTTAATTGCATAAAGTTTTTTTTTAAAGAATTCATATTTTTGAGATTAATGTTTATATAATGATTGTTTTGGGATTATTTGTACGTTTTAATGATGGATTTGTTAGGAGATTTAGATTAGCAAGTTTTATTAAAGCGGTAATAATTTAATAATAATAATAATAAAATGATGAAATATTTTTTGATAAAGCTTAGTTAAAGAATTTTATTTGTTTATTAATTTTTTTTAACAATTCTATGAAAATTGTGGTTTATAATTAGCTATTAATAATAGCAAATTATCAGTGTTCCGTTCCACACATTTCCTTTGTTAAAAGTTACAATTTTTCAATAATCATTTATGATATGTAACAACAATTTCCTAAACAGTTTTGTTGTTTATAATAAAAAAAATATATTAAAACTTGGTTTCAAAAGTAGAGAGAGACAGTCAAAATTTTCTTTTAATTACCACAATTTGGGTGTAAATATTTATGTTATAAGTTATAAAATAATTAATAAACAAACAATAAATATTTATTGGAGGTAGCGTGTATAAGACATTTTCTTGTCTGTAGGTACAAGAATCTTGAGATAATTTCACCTGTAATTGCATCGCAAAACTGCACAAACTAGCAAGGTCAATGAATTGTACAGAATTTCGATTATTATTTTTTTTTGATAAAGTCAAGATCTAAATTAATTTTTTGTTTGTTTAAATTGAAAATTTATCCTCAAAAAATTACTTACTGTTCACGACTTTTCGAAAAAGGTAATTTAAAAACCATCTTGTTTGATCCAATTGAAATGTTACACAATGATCACACTGTATTTATTTTACTTATTTACTTATTTACTTATTTATTTATGAAAGAAAATGAAACTTGTAGGAAACTCCTGCAGTCCCATAGAATAATCCGTACTGTAGTGTGTATACCTATGAGATTATCACTTACACAGTTCACTCCCGCTCCTTTTCGTCAGCAAACAAAACTGGAGACCACAGGATTCAAAACGTATCCTTCATCTCCTCCCCCATCCTCTCTCTGTCTGGCACATATTCATACGTACGTATATCCTTTATACGAATTCACGTATTTAACGATTTTCGTTCCATCTCATTCAATGTATGTATGAATTGGGAAGCCCAAAATTTCTTAATTTGATTCGGATACATACGTCATTGATTGATAGATAGATAGAGAAAATAGATGTTTTTATAATTTTTTTTCCGCCCCGATTTTATCCTAAAAATATTGTTTTGTATTTATAAACAATTGACTTTATCATTTATCAATTTATTTTTCCTACAAGGCAATTAAACAATTTCTAGGTGAAAATTTGTGTAATTATCGGAAACAATTCGTTTGTTTCCCTGAAAAGTTTCCACTATTTCATTAAAAAATTACTATATTTTGTTTGAATTTAATTTCATCCTGAATGGAAACTTTCTATTCATATTCTTCTAATTATATTGTTGAAATGGTCTTATCTTTAATCGATAATATTTGAAATTATCGAAAAACAATCCAATTGTGTCAATTTAATAATATTTACCATTCATTTAATCAAATTGTTCAATATTTGATTATATTTTTTTTTATAACAAAGATTATAAAAATGGGAATTTCTAATAGCAAAACCGCATTATTTTTCCATTCAAATAAAAAAAAACATCCTTAAGGTTTCCTAACATGTGTACGTGATGAATGTATTGTCGATGTTTATACGAAATGACACATCGTTCTAGTAAAACACCAGGCTTGTTACTTTAACACGCTGTTAAATTTTGCCAGAGAATAATTTAACCGGGCGTAAGATCCGTTAGTTTGGAGGGCACATTAGAATGATTTGTTTTCAAATGCTGCCTCATGATTTTGCTATTTTGAAACGGAACTGGTCAGTAATTCGATCAATAATATTATCCGGTTTATTGGAAAACCCCATATGGGAAGTCCAAATGTAGGATTTCAGGAATCCAAATGTGAAAATACGACTAAAAGATTTATCGAACAAAATTTTTTTTAAGCAATATATAATCTATTCCTTTTAAAAATTAATCGCAATCTTGTAACAGGTGTATTTTGAAGGGGAAAACGTAATAATCATAAATGTCAATATAAACTTTAATAAACGATATAAAGTACGAGGTTTGATCAAAAAATGAGCGTTTAGTAGTTAGGTGAAGTGGGAAATGTCTTTGTCGTTGAGTTCGCGTCAAAAAGTCATTTCTCTTGAAAGTCCAAGTTTGGGTTTTGCCACTCTTCCGATTTTTAGAATGGCACTACAGTAGACTTTCGAAAAATCGGCAATTCGAGCTAACGGTACTTTTCTGTATACCGCGTCAAGCAAAAAAAAGCTCACGTATTTATAGTCTACTTTAATCACATTAATACAGAAGTACGTATACATATTTGTTTCTGTTTTTTTTTATAAAATCTTCAGGTTTTGTTATATGAAATTCATAAATTAACATTATTAATCTTTCTGCTTTTCATTTCTGCAATTAATACCTGTATCAAATAAAACACACTTTCAAAATAACGGAGAATTCGAATTAACGGCATCACCAATTCCCCGGTGGTGCCGTTATTTGGAAAGTCTACTGTACCTTTTATCTCAAACTTATTGTTAGTAGGGAGCGACAGGAACATTCCAGCTTGTGCAAGTGGTCTTTGGAAAAGATGCTTTCAGTCGGAGCACGTGTCCTAACAATAAGTGGTTCAAGTGTTTCAAAAAATCAATGATAATGCAAACCGGGTAGGCCACATGTTTCAGAAACTGATGGAAATGTTGCCAAAATTCATGAAATCATTCGTGCTGATCCCTGGTTGACTGTTAAAGAGGTTGCAGCAGACGTAGGAATATCTGGCCAATGTTTTGGGCATGCATCTTGTTGCTGCAAAGTTTGTTCCTTCTCGCTAAAAATAAAGTCACCCTTTTGTTCCCCAAGATTACTTTGAAGGTGATCAATATAATTTGGAATGACATTTTATTAAATTAAATGTTATTATGTTAATTCGGGTATTTTTGGATCAGACCTCGTATCTAGTATGCAAAAATTACGTATTATTTTCATCGATTACCTAGATTCTAGATCAAAAAAGAAAAAAGAATGGGAATGTTGTGAAATCTTCTAACTACGATCAACAATTAATATGAGGATAAACATAATGGGAAAATCCTTCTATTAATTGCAATTATTATAGTTAGATTATTGCATTTTTGCTATTTGCATATCGGTAATTGTCTTTTCTATACTCTGTGATTAATTATTTAAATTCTCTTGTTTGATATCCTTGTACCACTAGTTACTAGTTAGAAGAAATGGTACATAAGCAAATTGTGGGTTGCCTAGTAAGGACCAGTTTAAACTGTTGAAAGGAATAAAATCTTGAATGAAGTGAAAACAAATTTGGAAAAAGGACGTGAAGAAAGGAAGTGTCAAGTATTCTTTTTTTTTCATCCAATGTATAGGTCAGGGCCTCAATTCGTGGAAGCTTTCTGGCTTTTCTGAGCTTTTGGGAATAGGGAAATCTAACTTACTAATAAGGGCCGCACATGATATTGCGTCCCAGGCCACTGATTTAGGCAACCAAAAAAATGTGTAATTAGGAAAAATATAGTTTGGTAGAGGTCAAGAAGAAGACTGGGTAACTAATACACAGTCATTTGTCCCGACTGGAAACTGGGGCTAAAGCGGGGGTGGCGGTGAACTGGTCGTATGCAGGCCCGATTCTAGCGTGCGTGCACAAAGACGGCGGTGCATAAGGGGCAGCACAACAAAAACGTCGAATTAAAAGACCCCATCGCATGAAATTTTGTAAAAGTAGAAGTGACCATTGTTCTCTTTTGTTGGGGGGTGTGTTGCATATTCGAAGAATGTCCTGAAGCATTCCCCACATCATTGAGATGTGGCAGCTGTGTGGGGAATGCTTTACTCCTTAAAAGTTGCCAAAATCGAAAGGACTTTATTCAGTTGATATTTCTCAAGATAAACAGAAAACGACCCAGATGTTTGTCATAAAAGAACTTATGGTGGCTGTAAAACCCCATAGATGTCGTTATTTAAATTTTTTATACCTATTATTTGTTTTTACATATTTTCTTATTATCTTTTGTTCTTTTCAATAGAACTATTTAGTACGTCAAACATTTTTAAATCTTCAAGTAACACCAGACTTAGAAAATGGGTTTATAGGAGGCGGCTGAGTACCCAGAACCGGCCCTGGTCATATGCAGTATTGTATTTGTCACTTTTGTTCTTACAGTTTTATGGGCGTTAGGCGGGGGTACCTACATATCGTTAAAAAGAACAACGGCAGAAAAGAGAAGAGTTCTGTAGAAAGACAATCGAACTGAGTGGAGAAGGATGAAGAAATTTATATACCAAGAAATGGATTGTTGAAGTTTTCTCAAATTATTGACAGAGGACAAATTAAACAGGAGGGCTTTAGAAGAAGCACTAAAGGAACAAAGGGTTGCTGGATAGGTGAAAGAAAAGGCAACAACGAAAAAACACTAGACTCCCGCTGATTCGACTACTTAGCAATTCGAATTCCCGCTTAGGAAGAATCTGCAGCTTTTTACATTATAATTTGCCTTCCTGTCCCATTTTTTTGTGTATCTCTCTACAAATAGGGAAGAAAAGGACCCCTTGACACCCTAAGGTTTTTTTTACGTCCCTCGCTTAAACTGAAAAATTAATTTTAGGTATAAAATTTATTGTTTTGTTTTTCTTTGAAATAAAAGATTTGTACATTAATAATAAGTACATAAAAAAATTATAGCAGTAATAATTAATACATCCAGAATTATTGATAAATAATCAGTCATTCGTTGTTAATATACAAATATTAGGTGTACAAATAAGTTCGTCCCGTTTTTGTCAAAAAAAATATTATTTATAAAAATGAAATACGGTACAACTCTGATTAAATGTTGTGACCATTAGCATCTACTACTGTCTCCCAACGGGTAGGCACCGCATAGATTCCGTGGCG
>JAZBHA010001501.1:7363-19931 GCA_037464855.1 Iselma pallidipennis | reverse complement strand
TGTTTTAGAGACTGAAATCAGTCTTTCTGTGAAAGACTGTGAGAGACTGAAAATTTTATCCTGGGAAACATTTGTAAATAATTAATCTACATTTAAACAAGGTTGAATTAATTCGTTTCAACTTTTAATAAAATTAATTCATTTACTACTATGTCTGAGCTGTGTTTTTGTTTTGAAAATCCTTTAGTGTCATCTCGAACGATATAACAGAAAGTTGATTTATGGTTTTAGTTTCATTGATTTACTACTTCTGTATCACATCTACTAGCTACAACATGACAAAAGTTCACATTTTCCAACAAAAAAATCCATGATAACTTTAATTATCTATTTGATTATTGCTCCCTTTTAGACTTCCCGCGCATCTGATCGGAACCGAATCAATGGGATCGTCACGTCTTTTCTAAAAACGTTGGTGGTTCTATAGTCGGAATTTTGTCCCCAGTTGTACGCATGCGTTATTTTTCTCATATAAATCGATGTTTTTTTGGAAAAAACGTGACGGTTCCGCTGATTCGGTTCTGATCAGATGCGCGGACAAGCCTCATACTTTTTAAAGTATGTCAACAATTCATAGTATAATTTTAATCTTCAACCTATAGCAATCAATTCATTGGAATTAACACAAAAACATTAGGGACGTTGACAGAGACGATATCTCACCTCCCCTTCTCTTATTTTTGGTTATTCTAAGCTGTATACCGATAGCAAAATAATTAAGATAAAATAGGGATCATGTAATTTAGGGTAACCCACGTGGATAATATCGTCTGTTCGCCTCGTGAGTTACCATCTTTTGTTTGGTAAAACTTTTGATTAAGTTTCGCGTGGCTATTGTGATGAGACCTCTCTAGATGCAATTGTTTGCTAACTATATAGATAACTGAAGTCTTTTTGAATTGAAACTATCATCCAAGGGAAATCCTTGTATACCTATAGGTAGATAGAGAAAGAGACTAGTATGTTCACAAAACCAGAAATTGCTCGTGTTTTTTTTTGTTAGAATTTTTATAACGAAATCTTGAAATTTTAAACTAACAAAATTCGTATTTTGGAAGACAATTTCGCAAGACATCTATTCTGAAATGACTATTGATATAAATGAAGTTATGGATTCGTACAATATCAACCATTAAAACTTTACACAATGACGAAGATGTATTGAATTTCCATTGAAATTTGAATTAAAAAAAATAAAACAACGGATTTATCTCGATTAGTGTGAATATAACTGATTGTGAGTTAAGTTCTCAATCCTAAATTAAATTAACTGTTATTGTTAATGTATTATCAATAAAATAGAATTCAAGGGGTATCCTGTATTGATAAATGCTACAAAATGTTAAGGATCTAACTGTTAGACTGAGATATCGGGGGTAATGTAGCCAATTTCGTTATATACGTATAATACTATATATTGAGAAGGAGAGACAGATAGAAATAGGGAGAGAATCTGTCGTCTGTGTAATAGTGTCTACTATTAATTATCGGATTAGTAGAGTAGAGGATAATCTCAGATACTTACTTTCTCATTACATTTAAGCGGGGTTGGAGGATGCGGTAATAAAAATAAGGAACATAGAGGGGTGGATGTGTTTAGTAGTAAGCTTTGAAACTTTTGTTTAATCAACACCACAAAGCAAAGACATTCATAAAATAAACACAAAATCTTATTTATATATTAAATAATCTCTAAAATGATAAAATTTTTCTTATATCTCTAGAGAATTTATCAAAAAATTTTAATATTTTCCAATTACGTTCTGTTCCATAGATAATCCATTTCATTAATAATTGAAATAATTGGTTTACATAGTAATCTGAGCGGCAAATTGTGTTGCCACAATCTGTTCTGGTAACATGTTGGAGTTTCGCAGGTAAGGTAGGTAGGTATATATACCGTAGGTAACGTTATCGATCTTCTCAATCGTGTAAATTTGGTACCGTGCTCAACTCGACGCCGTTAGCGGTTGTAGTATAAACGGCATTTTCGTTCGACGACCTATTATTCTCTTCTTCTCTTATCCACCACCAAAAAGGTGTCTGTCTCTAACATTTACCCTCTGGTACGTACTTATTCTGACTAGAACAAATGACAAACTAAAACCGCTGTTGTACAACTGAAATCTACCTATTCCGTTGATAGTATCAGTCAGAAAATAGATTGTTTAAAGAAAATCAAATTTTCATCCTTTTAGATTTTAGGAAAAACTTCTAAAGTCAATAAATTTTATTTTATCTGATTAATTCTGTTTAAATTAAAATGAAACAAATATTTCATATTTAATTGAGATATTTGTGTAAATCTTCTTATGAACAACTTAATACCTGATGAAAAACATCCCATTTGTCTTGTTAGAAATTTGATGAAAATTTTCTGAATATATTTCCTGATGTTACTGGCAAAATCCAATAAAGAAAAAGTAGCGTATTTGTATCAATTAAATGATCAAATGTGAACGTGGGAAAAGCTCACATTATCAACTCCATATGAGAGATGATCGATTTAATAAAGATAATGACAAATTACGTTCGCTTAGCAGCTGCGAAAATTCCTAATCTATCTTTTATCATTATTAATATTTTTAAATAAATATTTATTGATATTGCAGAAAAATAATCTATTTATATTGTTGTTAGCTTGAGGGTGTATCAATTTTATGACAATCGTCACTTTATGTGGGCAAAATCCGGTGTTCATCCTTCATCTCTATTTGAGTTAATTACATCTCTTGTACATACAATAGAATAAACTTAGTAACGCAATAATAAATAATCGGCAGCGATCAAGATAGTTGTAAAATATGCATGACAAAAAAAAAACTAAACAAGACAGAGAGTTCTAGAGTAACACCGCTTTACAAAAGAAAAGGTGCATTAAAACAAGCGCCTCTTCTCGTTTCCATATCTTTTCTTTGTCTTTCTCTCCTTTTTCCTCTTTCCAATATTATTGTCATTTTCAAATCTTTCACTTATTTTCTGTCCCTGTTTCTGTTAATTAATATTCACTTTCAACAGAATATAAAGTTTTTCATTACACTGGTGGTATGAGTTATCGTGTTAACTTATAAGTGGAAGCAGTACAATTCTGTGACAAACCAACCAAAACCATTACACAAATACGAATAGAGGGACTCTAAACCAAGAATTCTAGATACGAAATAGTTGACACTCCCTACACTCCTGGATTAACTAACCCTATCCCGAATAGATTACCCACAACTATAGATACCAACAAATCAATTGATAGCTTATCTAATATGTAAGTTAATACATATATGATTTTATACAATTTTCTAAAATATATTTGTTGGAACGTAAGCTCAAGTAAAATTGGTAGGAAATAAATCTGTTTGTGGTAAAGGTGAATCAAAGTAAGTATTTCAGCATCAGGTAGTGTTGTTTGTAACGATATATTTACAAAAAGATAGAAGCCTAAAACGCGTTTTGATTCAGTAAATTACAAAAAACACATAATCTCGTGTACCTATAGGATGTTCCAGCGAAGAATACATTCATATTTTTATACTTTCAGTTGTAATATTTACCGATTCGCAAACAAATTATAATGTATTGTGAGTTATAATCTACATTTCTCTAAAACAATTTTCAGATGTTTTTGTCAATACTCAGTTACGGGATACTGTTACTTACGGTGGGACATCCTATAGATTTTTAGAAGATTCTTATTGAAGTCGTTTATTCTATATGAGCACCAAAGAGACGTGTCTTTTTGAATAGATGTACATAGATGTAAATGTGAGTTAATTTAACTGTCGCCTTTTTATTAAAATTATTTAATAAATGTAGAAAAAAACACATTATTTTTGATTCAATGGTTATTATATTTATTTAGTTTTAAACTGAATAATAGTGCCTTTCTACAATAAAATTCTTCTTATTTTTATTTAGCTAATTTATTAATAAAATGTCGGAAAATAAATATAGCAAACGACATGTAAAATTAATCTTGCGACAAGCATGACGTGAAAAAGAACGAGCACAGGCAAAAACTGTATGCTGTACAGACTTGATAAAATAGGTACGATATGAGCCCCTTAATAAATTTTCTAATGTCAAGACCACTGGAATAATATTAAAACAAAATTACAATAGCTCAAAATGATGAATAACAACAAAAGTCATTTGAAGATTGAATCATTTGTAATTTAGCGAAATTTTCTAGTCAATTGTTGTAATAGTTTTTCTTTCTTTTTCTGGTTTCGATTAATTATTTTTTTCGAATATTTTCGATATACAGACCTGAAAAGTTGGAAAATGAAAGGTAAGCAAATCCCAATAAGGGACGTGATTTAGAATTGAATTTCTCAAGTAGCAACATCCAGAGAGATTAAGACAAAGATAGTTTATATAAGAAACAGAGAAAGAGAGAGAGAGAGAGAGAGAGAACGAGATTAGAGTTATTGTAATTATTAATGACATTGATATAGCAAGGGGACAACAGAGCTGAAATTTACCTCAAAATCGGAATGATCGTTACGGTGTTATAAATTTTAACAAAGCACATTTTAGACATTGGATTCTGTCGACTTGAAAAATAAACACTCTCCGATTTTAAATGGGGGTAGTTTTTTTAATATCATTATATTCAGAGTTGAAATATTCGAAAAATTACCTAAAGTGAAATTTCAACATGAACTGAATCTTAAATACAAATGGAAAAAGAAAATATTTTCCATGTTATTTATAATACTGATTACCGTAAATTAGTATTAAATGGAACTTGTACAAAAATTATAATTGATGTAATTCGAATTATCCCTATAACATTTAACAATTTTCCATAAAAATTATGAGGGTACTCTATGAAACCTCGTATGTCGTATTTCCAGTAAGTGGGGGAAATAGCCAAGGTCTCGTAGATGAGAGTAGCGTTGAGGCATGTTTTCTCAACTTCGTATCTTGAACGTCTGCATATGGGGCGTTCACAAGTCTAGATATAGTGGCTGGTATTTATATGTGTTGTACTCAATTGCTGAATTCGGCCAATGGGCAAAATTTCTACCCACAATGCGTTTTAGGTAAATTAATAAGGTCCTTGTCTGGTCTGTGGAGGTCTATAGAAACCATTCGTATACAGAAACCATTCGTATACATATCATCCTCCCCTCGCTCCGCTCGGACCAGACAAAGACCTTATTTTTACCTAAAACGCGTTGTGGGTAGAAATTTCGCCCATTGGCCGAATTCGGCAATTGAGTACAACATATGCACGCGTACGAATATAAGCAATACGAGGCATCATGTGAGTGCCCTTTATGTACCCCTTCATGTTAGATGCCTCATTTCGACTTATTTTTTTGCCGCTTATTAGTGATACTTTCAAATGCAGTGGGCAGTGGCGTATCCAATATGAAACTGAAATCCCGCCTGAAGCTTAGTAGTAATACAATCTGTCTTTTTCTGTGTACGTTATTGGGGGACTCCTTAACGAAAAAACATAAATTTGTGAGCCTTGAAGTGTCTGGATCCACCACTGTTCAAATATAGCCTGCAAAATTAACTTATTCTTGTATGCAACAAGTTGTAAAATAAATTTTAATTATTTAAAAAAAAAGAAAAGACGAATATAAAGAAGAGGATATTTTGCGTCTCGTAAATCCGGCATTGAAATGCTCGAATATTTTTCTTACAATACAACAAACATCAAAACTTCTTAAACAACAGTAATCTCAATTCACTGTCGAGGAAGTTTTGAGCAATTTAAAGAGTTTACCTATATATGCCCCTTTTAACAGCACGTTCGACACTATACACTTGGGTCACATAATGTAGAAACACTGGTAATATGATTATAAACTTTACTAACTGATATGTATTTTTTATGACGTTTACGTTTTACGGTACAGTAGGGTAGGTGGTCACAAATTAAAGAACAGCATTAACTTTAAAGGTATACATGGTAAAATAGAGTACTTATTTTATATTATACAAACTTTAATTGAAATATCTGATTATGTGTTATTGTAATTTTTTCGCTTTTTTGTTATATTAAATAAGAAAACCCTAAGTAACAATATGCAAGAATTCATTTAAAGTAAATAAAGTAGAGATAAAGTTCTACAATGAGTGTTCAAAGCGAAGTTCTTCTGCACGAATGCATTCTTAAGTATTCTAGTTAAAAAGAAATTCACGTCCTTCTGAAAAATATTTCCATTAGATCTGATACTATTTACAAATACCACTTGTTCTGTCGCAATTCCATTGAATTTACTAACAAATTAGAACAACAGTAATTAAACAATTCGTTACAAAATTTAATTGAATTTTTTACGGTTTCTACCCTAACGCTAGCGATAACGTTAAATCCTGTTAGAGAGAGATAGTCATGCGCATAACACTAAATACATTATTTGCGCAATTTGTAATCTTTTTCTAACAAAGTTTAGCCTTAACGTGTGCGCACGGTTTTAATTAAGGTTAAACAAGTTTATATTTGTAGTTTTAAACATGATTCGCGATTTTTATTCAAGAACTTTAATTTTATCGTCGATCTTTAAAATGATTTTCAAATTTTACTTTATAAGCTTCCAAAACGTTAATCTGCCGAATAAAAACTATGTAATGTTGTTCTTTTTTATTATAAATAAATATTTACAGCAGCTGTATATTTGAATTTTGTTTACATACACTTGGTATGTGTATGATAAAGTAGACAATAATTGTTGAATATTTTTCAACTTACAACTCAATAAATATTACAATGAGTCGACGTTGTAACAGATAAATTAACGATCATTGAAGACTTAAAATTGTCCCGGTTGCATTTAATTAAGTTTCGTTTCCATTCGATATTCGATTTAAGTGTAATAATCCGATTTTGGGTTGATGCTCGTTTTTCTTCATCAGGATATTTTTTTTCTTTCTTCGATTCCTTCTTTATAGAGTTGATTTTTTCTTATACGTTTTAACCTCCTAATATACAGTTTTGCATAATCAACTTAAGCTTGATTAAATGTTGTATCGGATTTCAAGAAAAATTCCTTTCAATGTCGAATTGTTGTATATAAAATTTTTTCTCTTTTCCACCTCGTTGTTTTTTTTTTTGTTTATTAGTCTTGTTTTAGATAAACAAAATTGGGGTAGATAACCTTTTATAAAATATTTAAATGAATAGATATCGTAGGCTTCTTAACTGCCCCTTTTATTCGATAAAAAAAAACAACAACACTACCTATTCGATCACTGTGTGTGTATTTATATTGGAATACAGGAATTATGTTATATAAATGTGATGTACGATAATTGCTTTTTGATGTGTTTTGTTAAATTATTCAGTCCATTTTGTTGGGTGATTCAGTCGGTCCCCATTACTTAAGGACAAGTTTTTCAAGTTATAATAAGCATATGTCCTGTTGCATTAAAATAACAATTAAAAATTTCATATTAAAATAATCTGTTTTACATAGTGACATTGTAAATATATGTAAAATATAACAACAGGTGAATTGTTTTTATATTCAAAACAATATTAAGTCGGTGAAATATAATTTGTTAATGTTAATTCCAAATAAACTAATATATTCGTCAATTCTTTGAATGAAAATAATCTTGGATCACCAAGTTGTAAAAGATGCGGTTTGTTGGTGAAACTATTAAAATTCGTGTGTAAAACACCGTAATATAATAATTATATTCAAACATAAAATCTTGAACCAAACGCATAATTGTGGTATTTTCTAATAACAAAAACCCCAACATTGTTTCTGTTAGTAATTAATGGTATTCATTGTACATAATAATATGGTGGTAACTATAGAAAATTGTGTGTATGAATAGATGTAGAAAAAAAGTCTACTTAAAAAAATTATAACATTACCGATAGTTAGGTTTTATTTTATTTTTTTTAATTTTTGTTATATCATTAATCAAAATTATTCCTAGTTAATAACCTTGGCAGTTTTCCACAAAATTCAATAAAATTATTAATCATACTGGAAATTTTAAATTATACCCTCTTTAGGTGTATCAAAAATAAGAATGACTATACATGCAGACTATTAAGTATGAATCATATAATACATTATACAAAATTTGATAAATGATATAGTATAGATAAAACGCTCAAAAAAGACTCTTACATTGAATTATGATAGCAAAAAACTGCATTTGGAAAAAAAAATCATAAAAATTGGAAATAATCAATAAAAAGACAGGGGGAATAATTTACTAGTTTTACTTTTCCATAAACTTATTACGAAATTTTGTTGTAATAAAGCTTCGTTATGAAAGGATTTAGAGAACAATTCTGATCGTTCGTTATAAAGGATATACGAACAAATTAGATTTAATATAAAATACTAAATAAAACCGACGTAATAATATTATATAAAAGATCTACGATAAAAGTACCTTCTATAAAGATAAAATGCATTGATAAACCATTATATCTACATTTGAAAAGTTTATTTGAAAGTTTTCAGTTTAATTTCCTCGATTTTATGATTATTTTAAATAGTCACTATAAAAACGTCTCAATTAACACCATAACCGTTAACGTTAAACTTTGTTAGAAAAGGCAAACAATATGTATAATATAAGTAAAGTAATCTTTTTTATGTTATGCTCAATTGTCACTCTTTTTCTAACAGTATTTAGCACTAACGTTAACGTTAAACCATAGAAGTATCCCGAAAAATCGATCATGTTTCATATGAATTTCAAAAATTCTTGATGTAAGAAGGAGCCATTATCGTATTTGCGGTTTATACATTAATGTCTTGTCTCTTCCTCATAATAAATTTGATTGATATGTAAGATAAGAGATAAATAAAACGTTCTATATGATTTCTATTTATTGTTATTGAAGACCATATACCGGTTTCGGTATCGGGCCATCATCAGCACATTAGTCAAATCATAAAGTGAGACACAACACAACATAGAACGTTTTTGTTTTTTTTTTAATTCTTATTTCAGTAATGTTGACGGTAACGCTAAATTTTCCTTTTCTAAAGGGATTTTGCGTCACCGTATTATACCTGCAAAAAGTCGTAACGTATGAATTTGTACGTTCATAAAGTACGGGTAGATATTCAAAGATTATGAACTCTATGCCCAGTAGAGACGAGACAGACATAAATTTCTAAAATATTCTTCTAAAAAGATAGTTAGTTACATTGTCTATGAATCTACCACCGTACAATAGCAAATTTTAGTGAGATTGTTTGTTACTATGTATGTATGTATGTATGTATGTATGTCTAGACAGGAGAAAATGAACGAACGACAACAACAACAACAAAAAAACAGAGAAATAATTACAGAAAACGCGACCGATGCTGGTGACATGCTGGAAGCAGGATGGGTGGCTTTTTTCTTCGTAATCCGAGCATATGTGCGTGAATAATTCGGATATTTTTAAAAAGAACCACCAAGTTCATCGTCCATTTAAAACTTTATCAAGATTGGTGGTCCATTTATGGTTTAGGTGAATTCTTAAGATGACATACTACAGGTATGGTACATTAATTAGTCAGCATTTTATTTTATTCTTATGCAGTTACATACATTTTGTTGTATGTATGTATGTGTGTGTGTGTGTGTACTAAATAATTGCATATACATGCAGATGGACGATTTATCTTTCCATTTTTCTCTTTTGAAATGTTTTATGTTTCCACTTCTTTATGCATCGTAATATCGTGAATATTTTTATTTTATATATTCGTGAAATATAAAGTGCCAAATATTACATCCAACCTACAATCTTCAAACGTACCTATATAGAGAAGATTATATTTTAAAAAACTGCGTCCCCAAGTTTAAGGGTGTGATTATTCGCGGAGATTTTTCTTCCCTAACTTCCTTCTCTTTTTTGTCTATTTGCAAACAGAGAGAGAGAGAGAAGAGAAAAAATTAATCTAATCGCCTTCTAATAGTTGCAATAAATTAAAATCAAATAGGGGTAACTATTATAAACTTTAATGCCATCTACCGATTTTCGTTAAAATGATTCCTATCATTAGTCTAATTGAATTAAAGTTAATTAGAAAAAGATTATAATTACATAATTATTTTGTTATATAATTTTCTTGTTTAAAATTTGCTGCTATACTGCCATCTATTAGAGTAGAGAACAAAATAGGTAACAAAATTACAATAGAAAGCTATAGGTATCTGTAATTGATGTTAGTTGAGAAACAAACCATTTCTATAAAGTGTCAAATGTCAAATTAATTACATAACCTAAAAAATGCAAAATATGTTGGCGGCAGACAAAAAGGATCTTCAATTAAATAAATTAACACAAGAAGAATTATACGAATTATTTGAACGACAGACAAATTTATTAAAAAACAAGTTTGTAATTGAAAAATAAAATTTATTCGAAAATATACCTACTCTTAATTTTTGTTCCAGAAAAGTCACTGATAAACTACCCGATAAAGGTAAACAATTAAAAGAAAAATTAGAAAAAATCAAAAACGAGATACAATTACGTAAAGATATAAAAAATATTGAAGAAGGTATAAATGTATTATCAGTAAAAGATGATAATAATGAAGAAAATCATATCGAACATATATGTAATATGGAGAAAAAACCAATTAAAGACCGTTATAAACCGTTTTTAACATTGAAAAATAAAGACGATAAGAAACTAGAGAAGGGTACACAATTAATACCATTAAAACAATCAATAGATTTACTTGCAGAACAAGTAACACGAGTAAAAGTAAATCTTATCAAGAAAAAAAACCCACTATCGATTTATTGTAATTTTAAATTTCAGGATAATCCAGAATTTTCAAGTGATGAAGAAAAAGATATTGAATCTGATACAAACGATGAAAATCCTGAAGAAGAGTCTGTTGTACTTCAATGATAATTGTGATAATCAGTGGCGTAACTACCGTAAGGCATGGAAGCATTTGCCTCCGGGCCCATTAACGTAAAGGGTTCCACGCGAATTAAAAGGGTCCTAAAGTCAACTTTTTTAGGGTATATGGAGCTATATGAAGAGGGCCCATTTTGAATTTCTGCCTCCGGGCCCCGAATTTCAAGTTACGCCACTGATTGTATAATATTATTGTATTTTCGTTTTTTTGCGTAATAATAAAATATATTTTTGTAAAATTGTTTTTTTTTTATTCGAAGTAATTGGGGGCCTATATACGGTTTCATTGATTTTATTAGTTCCACCCCCGTAAACTAAAATTAATAAAAAAAAAAAGAAACAAGAAACAATAACAGGAAAATAAAGATCCAAGTTCATTACATTGATTCTAAATATTTCCTCTGTAAACAATAATAATAAATCAAATTTTGTTCGAATTGAAAAAGTAAATAATAATCGAGATGAATCTTTTCATTACTCGGAACAGTCAAACTAAATCCAATAAAAGATTTCAGTGAATTATAATTAAATTGGGGACTTCTACTTAAATCCATACATACATTCAACAGTAATTATAAATTATATTGTATAACATTGTACGGTTATTATGAAAATTCCTGGATAGCTATAGAGTGGTAGTTTTAATTACAAAATCGTTTCTATTTAGTTGATAATTGAACAATAAAATTTAATCAAATTTGTTGAAATGATCAATTACAATTGTTATCTATTTATAAAAAAAAAAATCTAAAATGATCGCTCTCAAATTGTGTTTTACTAAACTTAACGTTGTTTCTATATTTACAAAAGGGTTTCTTCAATTAATTTGATGGGCGGTGGGGTTCTAGAGGTTTGTCAATTATTCTCCCTCTAGATCAATTTAGTATAAAAGGGATGTTTCTCGTCTTGGACAACATCATTCTCTTACAACAATCGTCCAGAATCACTACTACTACATCATCGTTTTTTTTAAATACCAGAAATACCGATAACTTGAAATTTTTAGTTTTGGTTTAAAAAATTGAAAAAAGAAAAGTGACTGAATATGTTTCGTACATTGATTATTGCATTGTTGATTGCATCTATCGGTATGTGTTATGCTCAATTAAATTTCTCACCCAATTGGGGTAAACGTACCGGACCATCATCACAGGGTGATTCTAATACGTGCAAAGAATCAGTTGAAACAATTATGTTAATTTATAAAATAATTCAAGTAAGTATTGTTAACGAAAAAGTGTATATTTTTCCTAAAAATTTTTTATTATCATTCCAGAATGAAGCCCAGAAATTAACAGAATGTGCAAAATTTTCAAATTAATCCAACAATGAATATTCCCATCTCTCCATACATATATGTTTGTTCAATCAAAATGTACTTAGTAGTGTATAATTATTTTATAATTACCTCTAGTTTATCTAATCAATAAACAGCATCATCAGATTCGTATATTATCTATTTATATTAATAATAAAAATTTCATCAGTTACGCAAATATCTATGGATTAACTTCAGGAATCCCTCCATAAGGCGACCACATTAACAAATTTAAAGATAGAATCTACGAAAAGTTGGTCGATTTAGACAGGTCTATAGTAAACCTGTCTAAACAGACAAATTTAAAATTACCGCGTCTTATGTTCTTAAATTTCTCACTAACAGTCATGCTTAACTCAGTCCGGCATTGATGGATTCCAACACAATTC